>JANHGB010061559.1:0-11283 GCA_026283785.1 Coracopsis vasa
TGCAACTGTACCAGACTGCATGAGTCAGGGAGAAAGCCGTAGGAGAGGAAGGGAAAGGAAGGCACAGTGTGGGCTGCCGCAGGGTGCAGTGAAGCAAGCACAGGCTGCTCCCACCTCCCAGGGCAGCATCCCTACCCCGCTCGCTCTTAAATGAGTTGTTCTTCTTTCTGCACAGGTCCAGGATTCACTTCCCCTCTGCAAAGCACTCAGAAGCACTGAGTTGCATCCAGGAGGAGCAGAGCCCCGGCATTTTAAAGCTAGAGGTCTCAATGTGTTTCCTCCAGCGGAAGAGCGAGGTGACCAATGTGCAACATGGGTTTGCTCTTACCTTGATGGGAGTGGCGACTTCTGGGCTGGCTATCACTAAAGGAGAGATTAACACCATGCCTGAAAAGTCACTGGGTCTCTCGCTGGCTGTCAGGATGGAGATGGCTCCCCCCTGCAATGCAAAGGAACAGCTCACAGCTCAATACAGGTGCCAACACCTTGGTGCAGTAATCCTGGTACTGGAAGGGGTTTAGTCCAAACAAGCAAATTCTTCCCAGTGAGAGTGCATTGTGGGCAGTGAGGAAGGCTGCAGGAGTAGGGGCACTGGGTGTCTGGGTTTTATGGGGCAGAAGAGACCTGGTTTCTGCTCCCACCCTATAAACCCTCCCATCACACTGAACTCAACTCTCTATGCAGTGTCCACCAGCTCCATAGGATTCCTTGTGTCCTCCTCAGTGAAAAGGACTAAGAAGAAATGTCCCAAATGGTCGTTCAGGTGAGACTTGAGAAGTTGAGGCTCTATCAGTGGGATAGACTGGTGTTGCATTGGGATGAGGCTGCGGAGCCGGGCTCGCGCCATGCTTGTGGCTCTGGTAACCTGGGCAACAGCAAAGCCACCCCAAAATCCTCACTAATCACTGTTAGTTCAGTGTTCTCCTCCTCAGTGTCCCCAGCCCCACAGCGAGCACCCATCCCCTGGTTCAGAGCTGAACGCTGGCCAGGCTGAGCCCTCCTGCACCAGGACAGGGCTGATGGGGATGGACAGGATCTGGTTGGCTTCCTCAGGAAGGTTTGCAGAGGACTGGTTGCCAAGGGGAATGCTGGTGAACTTCCACACTGCCGGAGAGCCAGGGCCTTGTTAACTGCAGGGGCAGCGAGAAGCATCCCAAAGACCTCGCTGGGAAATAAGCTCCTTGTTAGCGCGGCTTTGGAGCACCCGGGAGCACGCCATGGCTCCTTATGCAAGCACACTTGTTTATCTGAGCATGGGCTGAATCCCAAAGTACTCATTCATTTTCTTCTCCTTTGGGAAGGCAGGGAGGGCAGATCAATGACATCAGTGGGAATGCTGCTACCTCGAATAAAGGGATTTGGCCTGTGCTGTCAGAACCAGACTTCAGATCTGTTCACCAAATCAGTGCCTTTGTTTTTGCAGCCCTAATCCCTCGTACATTTCCCTCTTAGGTTGTTGAATAGAATGAGGCTACAGGGTATTTTCGTGTTTCATCCCCTAGCTGCTCACAGAGCTTTGGAAGGCTTAACCTCCTGGTTACTGGGGAAAATGAAAGGAGAAGCCTAATGCTGCAGGGCTGTGGTGGGACTTAGCATATACCCCGTGTGAATGAAGGGTCCTATTAAAAAGTAGACCCATTGTTGCAAATGGCATTAATTAGGACCATGATCCGGGTAGAAAAGTTAAGGATTGAGTGTATTCCAGATGGATCTCATGGGGTAAGACAAGCTGGCAAAGCAGGCAGTGAATGAAGCGGAAGGGAGGGTCGCTTGTGGCTTTGTTCTTCCTGCTGTGGGCTGAGTTCTTTACTTCCTGCCATCCGCAAGAATACCCCCGTGCTATGGCACGTGTCCTGGTGCTGTGGGAGGGATAGGGAATGGTGCTTACCATGGAGTGCCCCAGGATGAGAAGGGGCAGCTCGGGGTGCTCTTTCTTCATGAGATCAATGTGCTGCAAGCTGTCCCTGACGAAGACGTGGAAATCTGAGACAACCATACGGTCACCCTCGCTCTGCCCATGGCCAACTGCAGGGGAAGAGCAGAGCACGCATCTAAGTCATTCAAAGCAGTGGTTGCTCTAAGGGAGGGTTTTAACAGAATCATGCCTCTTGGACTGTTCGTGTCCTCACTTGACCTTCTCCTGCAGTCATCACTCAACAGAAAGAGTGCTGCAGGAGCACAAAGGAAGCTGCACAAAGGGTTTAAAAAGCACCATCCTGTCCATGGTCTGATTAAAAGGAATCTGAGATTCCCCTGTGTTCCTGCCTGCTCTTCCAAACTAAGAGTGAAGATCAAATCACTTTGCACCCATCAGTATCAGAGTGAGGAGAGCAGAGGGGCTGTCGTGCCTTGCTGTAGAGGTGGTGGGTCACTGCATCCTGGGAAAGGGAGTTCTTCCCCAGGGATCACAGCTGTTGGGGTCTGAGGGCTCACTGTACAGCGGTAACTGCTGTGTAGAGTCTTGTCAAGACACTTCCAAACAGTGGCTATGGTGCTATAAACCTCATGGGCCATGGACACAGCCTTCTCCAGTGCCTGGGTATGCAGGAGCTTTGCAGAGTCCTGCCTTTCCTCCTGACACCCTGGAGCACTGGGTGGGCTGGAAACCTTCCCTGCTAGGAGGTGAAGTGCTCTCAGCAGAGGAGGACAAGGGATGGAGGTTGCACCAGCCTCCAACAGTGGGTAAGCACCTAAACGAGAGCTAATGCGAACTGTGCCGCACCTGGGCACTGTTGGCTGGTTCTGTATCTGGGTATTATCTTGTCTGATCAAAGGGAAGGGAAGGACTAAAACGGGAGCTGGTGAGTTGCTATGGGAACAGTGGCATCTCTGGCAGAGCAGGAGCCAGCATCGCCACCAACACAGTCCCAGGCAATTTTGAGCTTGCAAAGGCTTGAAATGAAGACCACCTTGGGAAGCAGTTTGCGTGTTCACCTGAGCACGCATACATGCTGTTATCTACCACAA
The DNA here is from genome assembly GCA_026283785.1 of Coracopsis vasa. NCBI lineage: Eukaryota > Metazoa > Chordata > Aves > Psittaciformes > Psittacidae > Coracopsis > Coracopsis vasa. Next base: position 2,968 of record JANHGB010061559.1, read on the forward strand.
GTAGGATTCTTCCTTACAAACAGTCTCCTTGCTCGTTGTTGGTCCATGCAGGTTGTTAAGGAAAACTGTGAACGGGAAAACACATCCCCTCCATATGGGATAGGGCATTAGGGAGTCTCAGACATCTCCCTCCTGCTGTGTGTCTCCCTAGGCCTTCTCCAGTGGGCCCTTAGGCATACTTGAAGGCACAAATGGACAATGACTTGTCCAAGGATGTGAAGTGCCTGATAGTTGTTCTCCTGCTGGATGGTACCCCCGCTAGTGAGCAGCAAAGAAAAGCATCACCCACCCAGCCTGACAGGTACAGATCTGCTGGCAATAGTCCTAACAGAAGAAATCCCTGTGTCTGAACTTGACTTTCCTGTAAGCCAGGCAAAGAAAAGCACCTTGCAAATCAGGCAGAACTTCCAATAAGAAGCTGGACTAAAGATGCTCCATCTAAGAAACACTGAGCTGCAGACTTGTCCTTTTGTCCTGCCAGGTGCTCTCCAGAGCTGGGAACACTGCAGTCAGTCACGCTGGCTGCCAGGTAAACCCAGAGATGCCATGCTGTCTATTATAAATGACATGGTACCAGTTCTGCTTTCCATGCATACACCCCAATCCCTGCCAAAACGTGATCCAACATGTGGATCTGCCCCGGCTCAGTGACCAGAAACAAACCAAAGAGCCAGTTCAGATGTAAATTGTAATAGCCTAAGAAGCCGTGTGTGTGCTAGTGGGTCTATTAACTTTAAACTGCTTTTCATTACAGATGGAAAGCGAGCCTTCCCTAACTTTTATACCGTCCATTCCACTCATTCTGTGGACCTGAAATGTGTTATCTCCCTATTATTTAAATCTCAAATCTAGCAGGTTAATAGGAGTTAAAGAGCCCAGAGAGAGAAGCATTTCTGTTAGCAGAGCTCTGCACTTCCAACTCTTTTTCTCTGGTGATGCTTGCACTTGTTTCTGGTCTCTCTTCAGTGTCTGTGTGAGACAGCTGAGCAAGCAGAAATAGCAAACCAGGTCTGTGTATGGGCCATGATTCCCTGCTGTGGAGCTGTGAGGCTCTGCTCTATTTCTGGATGAGACACAGACAGCTCTAGGAAGCCTCCTTGGTCCTCAGCATAGAGCAAATCCCCCGCTCTTACCTCATACCAATGATACTGCTCATAACAGCCAGAGTTAGGATTGTGGGAGCCAGGAAATACCTGTGCAATAGCTGGGACAAGCATCTCCCTGGATTTACTGCAGGGTTTTATCAGTAACTTAATGAACCCACCTTTTGACCCTGCTTTTAACTATTAAATCACTGCTCCCCACCCAGGTGGCCCAGAGCGATGGTTGAGGAGCAATTTGTCTGTGTGTATGGTAAAGAAAGGCCCTGCATGTCTCTGCTGTGATGCTATCCCAGTCCCTTGCACAAGGTTAGCTGGCTGGCACTGCTAGGTTCTGTTCTTTATGTCTGACTGGTTTTCTCTCTCTTCCCCTCCAAGAAACCAGAGAATTCTCCACCAGAGAATGAGTTTACTGCAAGTTTGGATCTCCCAGCTGAGAAAGCTTCAGGGTGAGGAACTAAGACCTCTTCTATCAGATGAAAGAGGTGCACAACCAAACATCAACACAGTCGAGAATATTGACATGTTTTTCTCTGTTGCCTTTAGAGGTATTAAGAATGAAAGGCCAGGTTCAGCCTTGATGTAGAGCTGTTTGCTTTGGGTTTTTGCTGGGAATGAGTCTGACATAGTGGTTCCACAGTGCTAGTGGTGAGGCAGTGAGTGCAAGAAGAGGGGAACTGCCTGCACCCAGGAAGTGGAACTAACCACATCCAAAGGAGACAACGGAGAAGTGGCATGAGAATCACAGCTCTGTGAGTTCCTCATCACAACACTTCCCCTGGTTTCAACACAGCAATGTGAGGTCACAACCATGAGATGCTCCTCTCTATAGAGCTGCGGTTGCCAGCGCACGTCCACGTGGCACACTTGGTTTCCTGTCTATGTGGCTTCACATCCAGCTTGCTGTTAGTTTAGGGGTGTCTCAAGGCATTACAGCTGATGCCTGCATTTATGAGCCCTACTTGAACTCATCTGAGTAAGGTTTTTGCACTCATACAGCACCCAGCACCGCAGGGCATCATCACAGACCCTGGGCCAAGGTAGTGCAAGCTCTAAAAGTAAGAGTGAACTCTAATCCCAAGCTGTAAGGCAGTGTAGCTTTGCAGAGGAGGCGATGGAGAAAGCACAGAGATGGAGAACATGGGTGAGACAATACACAAGGCACTAATAATGGGTTTATCCAGCAAACGTTGTGTGAAGCTTTGATTTTCTGGTTGGGTGGTTTTTGAAGGTTTAATGCAAAAACTATATTAACAAACAAGTAAACCCTTTGAATGGTACCAGTTCACGACTGCACCAACTCTGCTTGTCTGGTAATGAGTCAAGTACACATCCTTTTCATCAAGTGAGTAAAGCTCATTAATTAAACATACTGGATTGCAAAGCTCTCAATGTTTAATTGCTTGTTTAACAAGCAGCACATCTAATCCCCCATTCAGGCACACAAACAACTAAAACAACAGGAAGAAGCTTCAAAGTAGGACAGACAACATCTGGAAAAGTAAACAGCCTGTGCCTGCATTGTCAGTGGTAAAGCAAACGTTCCACTCAGAACAAATACACACAGGAAGCACCTCCGAGTTCATCCGCACATTCCTACTCGACCAAGCGGCCTCCTTGCCCTGAGAACAGGCTTATCCCAGCAAGGGAGTGCATTCTGGGGTTATTTCCCCTATCTTTTCCATTCCCAACTGAATCAAGTCTGATGCCTGGAGGCATTCAGCAGTGTCTGCCCCCATGCAAGTACTCTTTGTTTTGCATGGAGATGGAGAGCAAAGACAAGACAGAGACATCTGAGTGAGGAGAAGCAGGACAAGCTGTCCCAGCACTTGCAATGCTGCCTTGACTGTAGCAAAGCTGCCACCTAGGTCAGCTGCTGTGCTGAACCAGCCTTCTCTGTGCACCATCAATCTCATGTGCACCATCAATCTCATCCTCTCCAACAGCTCTGGTTTCCATAAGAAGAAAAAGCAGTGCTTAGGCTGGAAGGGAGCAGGTCCATGATCTGGACCATCAGCAGATAGGACCATAGGGCACAGTGTGGAGTAAACCTGCTCTGCAGCATTGACAAGCTTTACACTGTCAATATTTGGTTTAAGGCTTTTCCAGGACTGCTTCACATCAGCATTAGGATCTAAAAGGAGAGGGTACCCTGTCATCACTGCTTCCATCTTTACATTCCTTGAGGATCTGAAACCACATGCTTATCCTTAGTAACTTTTGACCACAACTCTCCATCTGCGTAGTCCCCAGCATCCCTTCCTTCATATCACCTATATAGATGCAGGGAGTACGCTGGGGTTTCCACAGCAATAGGCACATCATAAACCCACTAGATACGGTACCCAACAGAAGTATCTTTCCACCCTTGGTGTTTTATCTGTGGAGGATGTAACTAAGAATTCCAGATGGATTCTGCCTCTCTCTTACCAAAAGGGAGTCGTATCCTGCACACAGAAGTCCGTCAGCTTCCCTCTTCCTTCCCGAGGTTAGGAAAATCATCTCTCTTTCGGCATTTGCTGGCTAGTTTTTATTCCCTTGCCTCACACAAAGGGTGCAGCAAACTGAAAGCCGCCTCCTCCCACATCGGAGGCACATTTGCAGAGCTCAGATATTTTTAGCATGGTGCACACACACACACAGTTATATTGTTTGTTGTCTTGGTTAAGGAAAAAAAAGGAACAGGCCATTTTCCACACTAAAATCCTTTGTGCCTTCTGCTGGGAGCAGGGAACGGGGCAGCTTGCTGGAGCCATTGGGAATCTTTTCTGTACTCCAAAGATGACAAACAAACCGACCTGGTGCATGTCACAGCAGTGGTTGAGTCTGCCCAACAAGGCAAACTGTTGCTGTCAATGTTAGCAGTCAATTCATCCCTAATGGATACAAGCGCGGTTCCTTTGGCTTTAGAAGCCTCGCCTGCTCCTTCTGCTGTTGCTGAATTTGGCTCTGGTTTGCAGTTCCTTAAAAGTCTTCCTGGAACATCGTGGTGCTCATGAAACCAGGCTGAAAACCCCAGCTGGGGGTGTTGCAAAACCAGGAGCCCTTCCCAGGCTGCCTTTACAAACAGCAGCCACTGCGGCCAGACTGGGAATGTGTGTGTCTCCCGGGACACCATGTAATGAAAGGGGACAAGACAGTGTGAAAGCCTGCATATCCCACAGTCACTTCCCACACTGTCTGGAGCTTTGTCATCCCTATCCACCAGGCTCCTGCTGCTTCATGGCTGGTAGAAGCTAAGCCCCATGACAGAGGAATATGGAGCCCAGTTCCTTTTCCACAAAGTCCATACACAGCCATATTCCCCTTTCCTCTTCAGCCCCTTCTGCAGTGCCACCTCCCAAACCAGCCCTCAAGAGTATCAAAGCAAAAGAGAGCCGAAGGGAATGCCCTTCTCTGCCAGGCTGCTGGGATCAGGGGCTTGAACACACGGCACAAAGCTGGCATAGATGGTTGAGCAGCCATTGAGTTCCTCTGCAAAAGACCTTCCTTTGGTGCTGGGTGAAATGATTCCTATCTAATCTCTTTTTCCATGGGTTGAAAACCACAATATAAATGTAAGATAACATAATCAGTGAGGCACAATGCATGGTGCCCCTAAGGAGTCTTATAATCTGGCACCAAGTGATTTTATTTAAGGCCCTATAATAATTTTTCACTGCTATTCTTGCAGTGTTGCGCTGAGGTTTTGCCCTCTTTCATGAGGAGCAGATCATTTCCTACAGTACCATTGAGGGGGCTTGGTTTAGCATCAGAGTAGCTCTTCAAAGACTTATTCTGCCTTGACAGAGAACCAGCGCCAGTGCTTGGGTACTGCAGAAAAGATCGCATGGGCTTTGCTGGACTTAATCCAGGGTCTCCCGGGTTCACTTGACCTATTTGCCGCTGATCTTTTAAGAACAGAGGAGAGTTTCTTTTCTGCTCTCCACATACGACTTAAGATACCACTAATGTGAGCCAGAGTTTCAGTGGGAGAGGAGAGCACCCAAGGGCAATCTCCCTTCTCTTTTAATTTAGCTTTAAAATCACATCCAATTTTCTCACCTTTAGTACCATAAAATGCCCCCAAAAGGGTGCAAACTTTACTTTTGCCCTGACGAAACCAAGGCTGAAAGTCCACTTGCATTAACTTCCTGGTCCAAGTCCCAGCTTTAGAACAACTGAGGCACCAACTCAAGATGTCAGAGTTTCCCATGAAGCAGCCAGCGCTGGAGCGGAACTGCACAATCCCCTTCCCTGCCCATTGACTCCAAAGCACGACTGGCATGTGGGCTGGCTCTCCAACACGCACATGCTATTAAGTCCTAAATGACAGCTTGTTTAACTAGAAAACATTTCCATTTTTCCCCTCACAAAGGCCATTCATTTCGTGCTCCTCTATTTGCTTAAAGACGGTTTCATTTGCCCTGCCTGAGAGTTTGCACAACCCGCCTGATTGTTCCCCTCCAAAGAGAGCTGCAAGTTAATGACCCACCTCTTGATCCCTGAGCAGGAGCCTGGCCCAGCACGCTGCTGCATCGCAAGCGAGCTCCTCGCATGGCAGGCTCCATACGTGTGCCTTGGGTATGGTCATGCTTGAGAAAACAATCGCATCAATTCAGCTCAGGGAAGCCAGGCCTAATTCTTCCGTGCTAACAGTAGATTAAGCATCGAGAAGAACAGAAGATGAAAGCTAGCTCATGTAAGAGCTCCCTCCATGCTGCTGACGAATGTCTTGGGGGACAGGCACAACTCCCTTTCAAGCTATCTTCAAAAGGTTCCCCCCCCGTGCAGACCACCCATTGGGAACTCACATCAATAACAAACACAAAAAACCCAATTTAAAAGACCCATTTTTCACCCAATTTATTTACATGTTCAAATAAACACGAGCTCCCGTATGGAGCAAGGGCTCCCACTGGGTTCTGTTTAGTCTGTGAGATTCTTGGCACTGCAGTACAGCGTTTCCCTATTCCAAAGCAATCTTGGCACTGATTTTTTTCTGTTATATCTTTTTTTTCAGCAACTGGCAAATGAATAACAATAATCACGATGCTTCTATGAAGAGGGAATCGCTTTCTAAGGCACCGGCAAGGTGTCGGACCAATTAATCCTCCCAAAGCTCATTAGCAAAGCCAAGCTCCCAAAGTCCTGCATTCAGGATCCGTTCTCCCCCACGGGTTGCACTTCCAGTTCTCAATCAACCTGTCCAAAGGGAGCTTTCCCACAGAGCTAAAGAGATTTTTGCTCTTTGCTTCCCTCCTTCACATCACCACATGGCAGTGCCACCCTCATTAGACCGGATTTGTCCCCATTCCTGACAAGACATGAAGGGAACACCGCTCTTCAGAGCTGATAGCTTTGTACCCACCTTGCACAAGCTCAGTGGGTGAGTGGCAGGTGGATTACTTGAAATAAGGGCAGGCTTATACTTGCTATACCCACACAGAGCCGGAGCTCCTCAAACCCTGCCAGACCTGACCAGGAGCAACACAATTAAGAAGAACCCTTCTGATGGAGCAGGTCTGGCAGGGAGCATTCCTGGGTGGAACAACCCTGCCCAGCGTGCCAGAGCAGAGCCCCACGGCTGCCAGTTGGCTCAGGGCTGGGTGGTATTTATGGGGAAAGGAGCACGGCAGAAAATAGCTCCACTCCATTGGTCTTGCAGCAAAGCTTTGTCCTTTCTGGGCACAGATTGATTTCAGTGTCATTGTTTCAGCTGCTTTTTGGCACTTGAGCCCTTTTTTCCCTGTAACTCCCCTCCCTGCAGCTCCGATTCCTCCCTACAGCTATATCTATCTCCCAAACAAGCCCGGATCAAACAGGCAGGTTATTGCTTTCTGTGCTCTATTACTCATTTCAAACCACGGCTGGTTGACAGCAGACAATGAGTACAAGCTGGCAGGTCTGCACTTAGTGAACAACACACAGGTACAAGTGTTGAGCTGTTGATGGTTACGGACCTGTGTGTTGCTTTGGGGCAATGCAAGCTGCTTGGCGCTCAGTCAGAGAGGGCGTATTGGCAGCTCAGAGAGAGCTCTCTTCAAAATGTGGGCAGGATGGGTGCAAAGCTCATGAAAAGGCACAGGATCGCAACCAAAATAACAGGTTGGGCCAAGCAGTCACAGTTCAGAAAAGCCCCAAACCCCCTTTTCCCTTCCCCTTGCACAGAACTGAGCATGAACTTGGCACCAGTATGGACCAGGCTGCCTATTCTGTAGCATCAGACAAACTGCCAGGGTCTCCTGGCATGCTTTGGTAAACTCAGAAGCAGAAACTCAGTGCAGTGTAGAGGGTGTCAGTGTTCAGGGATCTGGGCTGAGAGCACTGGGCTTTGTACCATCTACAATTCAGCACTTTCCTTTTTTACTTCACTTTTGAAGCTAAACAAGGATTCTCAGATTGGAGAGTACTGCCAAGCCGGGAATAAATCCCGGCATTAGGGATGCTGTGGGTATAACAGCCTTCCCCAGGAACTGAATCTGCAGACGGGACCTTCAGAGACATTAACCCCTGAGTGCACAGGACAGGCTCTGTGGCATTGGTTATAATGCCCTGGGGAATCTCACCTGTGATTAAAAGAGGTTATTCCCACCCATGGGAGCACTGATGAAGGGTGGATTAAAGCACAGGTGTAGCTGGCACAGAATAACTACTGCTTTGTTTGTGAAGTGGCCAAGTTTCCAGGTGCAATCCTGAATATAAACTCAAAGAACAGGGAACTCCCAAACTGGTCAACCAGCATGGTATTATGGGACATCTGACTGATTGTTTTCCATCCACAGCCCTTCCTTAGCAGCTCTGGGAGCAAATGCTTAGCATTTGGACATAAGAAAACCTTATACAGCTGCAGTTTAACCTTTCTCACTTATCTGCCTCCTGCCTTTAAATACAGGTAAGATATTTCACTCTAAGCTGCTCTCTTCACCAGCTCCATCTCCCTTGCAGCCTGTGAAGAGCCATTCAGAGCAAGTTTTGCATTCTTGGACCTCAGGGCTTCCCACCTGCAAGCTCTCTGGAAGTGGGTTGGTAGCACTATTAGGTTTTGCCATGAGTGACCTGAGATACAGTGAGGTGTTTTTCCAGAGGTCCACAGTGAACCCATTGCAGAGCCAAGCAGGGGTTTCCAAACACCTTCTTGCATGGTCTACTACTGCAATACAGAATAAGCCACATCATGGCAGGGGGTTGGAACTCCATGATGTTAAGGTCCTTTCCAACCCCAACTATTCTATGA
>JANHGB010061561.1:0-12620 GCA_026283785.1 Coracopsis vasa
AACACGTGCAATAATCTCTAGTTGAGAGCTAGAGCATCCACCTTCCAATAAAGCACTTTCTGCACAGGCCACTGGGGGGCTACAATAAGACAAGGAATAAAGCAGTATATATCTGAGTCACTCCTTCAGTTTCACACCTGCATCCTCACCTAAAATTGCCAGATCTGGATCTGAGACAGTTGCTAGCCAGACAAACTTGGTATTTCTCATGAATTTTAACATGAAAATTATGCTATAAAGAGCTACGAACCTCTGTGTCACAGCATTACAATTAAAAAAAGTAAAGCAGTATAAAGCCTACAGACAGAGCCCAAGTCTGTGAAAGAATCTGCTCTCCTCCAGTGCCAGAACAAGGCGGACTCTTCCAGCTGCAGCCTTATCATGGGATATGTTGCACGGTTAAAAAGGCTACACATGCTGCTCTTATCGCAAGAGTCCCTGCTGCAGTTTAGAGGGCAGGCAAGCAATTTCAGAGCGCTGACAAACAGCCCAGCTTCCCTCATCCTGGCTCCCCATGCCAGTGCTAACACCAACATGCACTGGCAGCAGAGAAGTATCAGCATAAACAGTTTCCTATCATGAGGGTGTTACTTCACGCAACTGTGCTGGCACATGCATGTTGGCTCTGCCTGTCCTGCCCCCACAACAGTGCTCTGTGCCACCCAAAAAGAAGGGCCTGGCATACTGAACCCCACAGACAAGGCATTCCTTACCATGGTCTATAAAGAGCCATTCATCCCCACTGTACCTAAAATAGCCACTGGATGCAATCATAAGATGAATACATGACTGTGGATTCTTTTAAATCACTGCCTTCTTATACAGACAAAACACCAGTGTCCAGCAATTACATCCTCACTGTTGTCCTCGTTCTCAGTTCAGTAATCAAATGTTCACCCTTTCTGTCCCATCTGGTATTAGTCCCTTAATTTCTACAAGCATTTAGAAGTTTAGAGATTTTATGAGAAGTTTAGAGAAATAGCACAAAACTCCACCAATCCATTCCTATGCACCTGCATACAATCCTATTAAATCAAATCCATCACAGCTTTCTATCACCAGAACTATAGCAGCATTTCTGAAGTCTGTCTGTCATCCACTAGCTGTTCATTGCCAGTCAACCACAGCCAGCTGCATAAGGCTGTCAAGACAGAGTGAAGTATCCAGGTACAGAGAAATTGTGCCTATTCATGAGAAACCCCAAGAATTGCACAGTTTTGTTTCTTGCAGATCAGAGGAGGATGATTTGCAGTGCTCTGTTGCCCTACTCTTAAATAACTTCCAACTTTTCCTCCAGCAGATGCTTCAAGTGATCTTCAAGTGCCTAGGAAGGGTGGGGAAACACCGTCAGAGGAACACATAATGTCAGATGGTTTAAAAGGAAACTGCTGGTAGCTGGGGCAATACAGTAGAATGGATTCCGGGATGCTGCTGTATATCCAACAAGGCACGTAAAAGAAGTTGATACAAAAAGTTGTTCAAACAGGGAAAGGTTTAAAATTAAATTCAGGATCATGGCCACAACCGATACCAATTGATGTGTCACATTTTTCAACCCAATCACATTTAGAAGTGGTGTTTCTGTCTTCTCCCCTAACAGATGCTCTTTGCTTTACATTAGTTTAGACAGGAGCCAGAGAGATGAGCAAAGTGTGCTAAATATGGCCCATGCAATTCTGATGCACAGGAGCACTATTGTAAAATCTGAAACATGAAGACAATACCTGTAAGGAATAGCAGTTTCTACCAAGCATCTGCTGAAATTGAAGGCAAGAAGAAAAACTTTTTTTTTTTTTATTATTTTAACATTAAAATCTCATCAGTCTTGGAGGAAAATGTACTGCTGGAAAGAGAGAAGCAGTGAACCTCCTGAGGTCACACCAGAATTTTGCATCAACTGCATTCAGAGCTGCAGTGGGATAAACCCACCCAACCTCATGCTACTCTCCTCCATACTGGCCAGGATCCATATCTGCTCACCATGTGGTTTCCTTCTCTAAGTAGTTAGAATTCTCTAAGGCTCTTCCAAAGAGTAGATAAAAAATTACTACAGACAAATAATCTGAATGTCTGCTGAATTAAGCTAACAGATAAGGACATATTTCCTTATTCACCATTTTGAAATGGCAAATGCAAGATTTTTTTTAATTAAAAAAAACCCAAACAACCCAAACAAACCACAAACTACTCCCTGTTCCAAATGCAACAGATGTTAGAATATCAAGACAAAATCTCTTCAGTTTTCTACTCACTTAAAAGAGTTGGCATGTTCCACTCCAGAGACAGTCCCATCTTTGGTACAGGCTCCCATACATGGGCTGTACAACAGCATCGAGATGGTCACAGAGTATTTAAAGATGAAGGATATGAATTCTGCTATTTTTTAAATTACAAGTGACCAAAAAACTGCTGCTTTCTCCTTGGAGCACCCAATCATTCTCTTCAGTCTCTGGTTACTAGAGGAAGCAGCACTGTGCTTAGAACAGGCATGGTCCCCTCTCTGTCACAAGTGATCTCATTCCTGATACAGCCCTTCTTCATTAGCTGTGCTCTCTCTGAATGAAGCATAAGGCTCTGGTCCTGGAAGAAGTTACAATTGTTTTACAGGGACATGTGCTACTCAGTGAATGGCATTATTTGGCGATGGCAAAAGTTTCCATTACCATACTCTGCCAAAGAAGTAATTTGGTAGAACCTCACATCATCAACATTTCCTGCAGAGTTAACACAAGTTTTACAACTCAGCAAGGTAAGGCCAGCTGATCTTCTACTGACCCATTACAGAGGACAGTAGCCATCTAACTTAGAAATTAAATCAACAAGAGGCTAAAAAGTATTCACATCCAAATCTTGGGAACAATTAAGTATCCCAGCTGAAAAGGCTCCCTCCTCCTTGTACTGCTTCTGCAAAGCCACGCAGCTGTCTTACAGTGCTCAACCAATGCTAACTAACAGCTTCAAGCATGAAACAACAATATAACACACATCCAAATGTCCATTTGTGTGCTCATGGATTGGGTTTTTTCAGTTGGCATGTTTTTTTTAAAGAAAAAAAAAATCTCTAGGAAGAAGGTGCCCACCAAGGAAGGCACCTTCTCTGCCTGAAAAAAAAGACACTGCTGGCAAAACTGCACCCAATGGCATTTAGCTGTGACAAAGACTCAGCATGAACCCAGTGCAAAGTCAGTACCAGCATCCTTACAGCAACTGTTCTCACTATGAAATTCCCTTCGCAAACACTGATTCTGCTCAGACTTTCCAGACTGGCAAAACAGAGATACCACTTCAGTCTGATCTTGTTCTGTCTGCAGGTTACAAATTCCAATACTTCTCTAATGAGAGATCAACTGTGGAATTATAAGGTGGATTATTTTTAGCAATTGTCTGATTGAGCTGGAGCCACAGACAGTTGTAAATTAGTCATTGCTTTTTCTAAGACTGTATTTCACACATCAACTTCCAATGCAATATTTAGTATCTCTTCAAAAGCCATAATGTATCAGTCATCTTTGCAGGGAAGAGAGGAAAGAGGAAGCAGCTATCATACAGCCAAGCAGAAACTTCGTAAGACCTTCAGGTTCCTCACTCAAAGCCTAGAAAAAACGGCAAAGGAAGATGCAAAGGTCTGGAAAGGCACAGCTGCCTTCACACACAGTGGTGAAGATACAAGCTCGAGTAACCCATCTCTCTGACAGTTGTACTGTTGGAGTGGCATCTTTTATAGAAGGCTCAGCAAGAGTGTACTGTGCTGTTTTATTACTCATCAGGTTAAAGCATGACTTAGCCTGCCAGTGATTTTCTTCCTTCTTTTTTTTGGCACATTCCAAAAAGGGAAGAAGAAAAGGCCCATGAAGAGAGGCTCAGCTCAGAAACTTGCCGACTCTTCTTGACTCACAGGGGTTGCTGGAGATGGAGGATAAACAGCACCTCAAAAAACCAAGTCTGTGCTGCAGTATGTCCATGTTACTGGCCTCAGTCAGAAGAGCCACGTACAGTCCAGCTACTTTCCACTCCCATCCCCTGCTGACAAGAATTACTTTCAGATTGGAAACCAAACAGTTTCATCGTCATCTTAAATTCCCTGTTACTGGCTCATATGTATCTCATACGCATTAGTTAGATTACATCAACCGCGAAGACCTGTCCACGAGCCACAGGGGACTCAGCTCAAAGAAGGCCAGTCAGAGATTGTATCAACAGCTGTTTGAGTTTCTCCTCCCTTATTTACAGAAGCAGCAATGCAAATCGTGTCTCAAGGGATGAGTACATGCTTTGTGGGGTCATGTGGAAAGGGATATAACATCAAAGCACCAAGTTGCAACTGGCAAAAATATCTTCTCTAAGCAGAGCATTCACCCTGCAGTAGAACCATCCCTGCAGCTTCCTCCCACAACCCCTTCACCACGCACAGCCAGCCTAAGCCAAACCAACTTAGGTCTTACAAACTGTAGAGCCTAAACACAGCAGCTATGGAGGACCTAGAAAGGCAGCTGACAAGCAGCCAAACAGCAGCCTAACCAGCAGGATGCCTGCAGGGCGCCACAGCCCTACCAACCCTGCGCAAAGCACCTGTAGCACTGCACAGTGAGAACACACCAACTGAAAAACTTCTCAGTAGGCATTCAAAGATGGGTTAAGATGACTGAACACGTGTCCTAGCTGACAACTAAAGCTCAAGTACACAGAGAGAGCAAACAACCGTAACAAATGTCTAACAGACACAATGGAAGATCACAGCCAAGAATAAAATGCATGATGTATCTAATTCCCTTTCTATATAAGGAACTGATCCTGACTCCACTTCCTTGCTCTCAGGCAGCTGGACCACACAATGCTATACTTGCTTCTTGCCAGGGTATCACTAACGAAGGAAAGCGAGTAAGAAATCTTATCTTGAATCAAACATGTTCAACAGTAACTGAGCTGGGATCCTTGCCTTGTGGTTGGAGAAGCTGATATCAACACCTCTATAGAGGATAAAAGTCTAGGCCTAGTGTAGCTACAAGTGCCGCAGGGTTCCAAAACACCAAATGCTGACCACAGAAGACTGATCCTGGGATGATGAGAACCACAAAAAGACTACAAAGCATACACCAGACTTACCCTGCTGTGTTTGGCATGTAGGGAGATGCTTCCACACTCCACTATGTGCAATTCAGATGCAGCCTTATTGAGCAGGAGTCAAAAGCAAGGAGAACTTAGTCAACCCTGGTACAAGGCACAGGGCTCTGGCAGGGCCACCTCCTGCTGCTCTGAATGCACAGTTTTGAAGCTGCAATTCTAATCTATCACTTCCACATTGCCTTGCTAGAAGCAAAGCCACACATTTCATTTAAGAAAGTAATCAGACGGATCGGGAAAGGTCAAAGAGGAATAATTTTGAACCTCTTGCCGTTTGAAAAAAACAGCAGAGTTGTGAACCCCACCTTCTCAGTAATTCGCCTGGAAAACATCACAGTGAGGTTCTATGCTCCCAGGAAAGCACATAAAGAGAATCTCATGCCTAAAAGGCCTTGGGAGCTGCAGAGCTCCACAGGTGTACCAGAGCAGGACTCTCACACCTGCCAAAGCACGCAGCAACTTGTACAGAACAGCACAGAGACCTTTCAAGCCTTACAATTTTTTATGATGAAAGCAACCTGGAGAATATTTCTGCAACATCTGAAAGACTTAACTCCAGTGGTCTCCGTCAGAAGTTTTCCTCCCCTGACAGGTCTGACCGGTAAAGGGTACAAAATAGCTGAACATTGCTGTCACGAGAATCACAGAAACAAAACAGACATCTCATGCAAAGGAACTGCTAAAGCACAATATATAATTTTCACACCCAAGACAACAAGATATTTCAAGACTACATTGTTAACACGCTGCATAAGAACACTGATGCATTTAGAAGGCTGAAATTTGATCTCATTTTCACTGGCTTCTGCTTTGTCATGCCAAGAGACAAAATCCCCTTCCGTCTTTTAATCAAATGTGCTTTTTTTTTTTTAACTCCCCAGATCAAGCCAGCATGATAAGACTCCTGTAATTTTACTTTCTCTCCTCCCTCCCCCTCCCCTTATGTTATCAAACATTAATTCTGGGAAGAGTCTGCTGTGCCATGCCAGCTCTAGTTTAGCAACAATGCTTAACCTTTTCCCCTACGCTCTTATAGGCCTTGCAATAGAAGAAGGCCATCCCATGGGCAGAAGGATTAGCAGCGCAGTCTGATTCCCTACAGTTCGGTATCCTATGGTTGCAAGCTTCACAATGGCCATTCACCCATGTGAACTACCTTGTGTCTGAAAAAGTGTTATCTGCTTGAGCTTTGCTGCAGGGTGGGGCTGCAACCCTAGGTAGTGACATTGCAATTTACATTACCTTCTTCCTGCAACACCTACAGTTCCACCAAATACTTGACATTTAGCCAACAAGTTACATGCAGCGTTACAGCATTAGCACACTTCCCCCTGGAAAGCAGGCTAAAAATACGTAATTTTTTAAAAAAATCCAAGAACCTTACAAAAAACATTATACAGATGACAACTGAGTTGCAGAAAACAAGCGTACACACTGGTGAAGTATCTTAAACCAGAAAAATAGAGGCCAGAAGCAGGAAAGAGACTCAAATTTCCTGACTCTCACAACAAACCTTCAGCTGTAAGTGAACTTCCTCTTCTTTTTAGAGCTAAGTAGGTTGGTTTGGTTTTGTTTTTTTCCTCGTTGCAACAGGACAGCATTTTGTTCAGTATGTGTTTATGCTATTTGGTAGAAGAAAACGCTTTCATCTAGAGAGCATTTGCAATGTCAAAGGGCAGCAACTCCTCTGCAAGTCTTCAGTCTACTTGTTTTTAATATATTATATACATGCACTTATACGCACATTTTACAGCAGCAGCCTCAGTGAAAACAATTGGTCACAGATTGTGCTAGAGAAAAAACACTGACAACAACTACCCTTTACAGGGCTGGTGCTTCCAGCTCAGATTTGGCAGGCAAGAGCTAGATTAAAATGACCCTGAAAGCTGTGAATACAATAACCACATTTAAACAGACAACATTTGGATGCAGAACTACAAGGGAAAGTCACTTCATTTACCTGAAAGGAAGGAAAAAACAAAGCCTCCTGTTAACTTTAGAAAAAGCCAGACTGCTCCCATATGTATCTTCCTCTTTGTCATCACCTACAGTAAACTATTACCCAGTGCTCTTCATGTTGCTCTGCTAGGTCAGACTTCACCAGGCTTATCAAGAACAGAAAAGTCACTGCCAAGTTTCACTTTCTATTATTATCATGCTGTTAAGTGCAAGTTCCTTAGGAGTGGTCTGCTGCAGGAGGCCATGGGAAACAGGCAAAAGGAGGACAAACCCCCACTCAGACAGGGCAAGAGGAGACATTTGCAAGAATTTCTTGCTATAATGTGGCCCATGTTATGAAAGCATGGCGGAGCCCTGTATTGCATCACTCCCTGTATTTCAATCTATCAATCTTCTCGTAAATATATATATACACAGAGAAAAACACAGAAGCCACAGAATCACAGAATGGTTTGGGTTGGAAGTGACCCTCAAGATCATCTAGTTTCAAAACCACGCACACATAGCCCCTTCTTCCCCCTCCACAGGCAGGGACGCCTTCCACTAGACCAGGTTGCTCTAAGCCCATTCAACCTGGCCTTGAACACTGCCAGGGATGAGGCAGCCACAGCTTCTCTGGACAACCTGTTCCAGTGCCTCATCACCCTCACAGGGAAGATGTTTTTCCCTGTAAATATGCTTTTATCCTTTAAATATGCCACATTTTTCCATTAGCCTTTCCCTTCTGATACATTCGTAGTTACAAGAGATTATAACAAGGATTGGCCTAGTAGTGAATCACTCTCAACAGCACACTGCGCTTTTACAACTAGAAATAGAGGGATCAGAGATTAATCCTCTGTCCTGGATGACAGGAGGAGCCAGTGACAGCAAAAGCAAATATAAATAGGCAGGGAATGCTCTTTGTCTTGTTACAGCCCCCTCTGGTTTCAGAGGAGGCTCTTCCACCACGAGATGCCTTAAGAAGTCATTATGAATGAAATGAAACAAAGGCATCCCTTTCATAAGCCCTGCAGGAACTAGGAGAGGAGGAACTCCCATTAATAATCTCTGTGACATCACCTTTCCTCTCCCAGGAAGGTAAAGGCCAGGTTCAGCCCCACTGCCAAGAGAAGCACTTACAGTAGCAAGATATGACTGAATACTTCATAGGTGTTTTATTGGTGCTATAGGGCAGGTTGTGCATAGCAATTCTGTTGCTTCCTATTCAGTTAATACGACTCAAATGATCCTCTACAAGGCAAAATTTCCCACAAGACATGTCTAGAAGTCAGTAACCTTCAGTGTCAGGAGTCATGGCAATTTGTGGACCCCAAATGCTGTCCCCAAGCAAATTCTTGTGTAACAAGAAAGCGGAACTTAAAACCCAACTCTGGCAACAAGAACAAAAGCACATTTCCCACCTCTCTCCCCTCTTCAAGCTGCAGCAATGTCACAGAGTTATTAGCAGTAAGTAAGTTTGAGTGATAAATTATTCTGGTCATTAGAATCAGCAGATCAGACCCAGGGGAAGCCTATCTGTTTATGAAGAAGTGGGGTTTTGTTTGCTTGTGTTTTGCTTGGGGTTTGCTTTGGTTTGTTTTTCTGCAGGTACTCTCCCTTGCAGGCTCAGTACACACAATAAAGAAGAACTGAAAGGCTTTTTAAAAACAAAGTATAGAAGTATATTTGAGAGGAAGGCAGGCATCAAGGATTTAGATGCTTTCTAAAAAATCAGCAACTTGGCGTGAGACCTTGCTTTTTTATTTTATTTTTTTAACTTCTTTTTTAGTTTGTTAGGCTAGATCCTTCTATCTTTTGTTTCTTTCCCCTATGTCTTATCCAAATGACCCTTTGATTCAAAGATAAATGATTCTCATCCTGTGTACAGGACACGACAGAAGTCAAGCTATCTGCTCTGGAAAAAACACTCAGGAGTATTTTCATTCCCTGTAATGAACCTCTTATATGGTTGAAACCATGGCCAAATCATGGGACAAACTCACCCTCAGCGGTTTTCAGTTACCTGTTAAACGGCTATCTAAACCCAATGCCTCCTTTCCCAAGGACAGACTCACCTGCAGGACACATGGTGACACATATTCTGTCCTCCTTTTGCAGGACACACAGAAACGTTAAGGGGCAGGTATCAATGCATACCTATCTGATACATCAGATATACCTACCCCATAATAGACAATATCTATATTCCATATTGATTCTGGCCACATATTCTGAAAGGCTTACAACTGGGGGATCCTTAAATGAGTCTCCAGGGATAAAGTGCTCATCTACTAGTTAACATCAAACTATGGAAAATATCAGCCACAATCTCTAGAATATTTTAATATTTTCCACCTATTAAACATATACCTGGCAACAAAATTTCCAGCACTGTTTTCAGTCAGGTTCAATCAACCACAACATTCTGCCAGGTCAATGGTTAAATTCAAGAGCTACCAATCTCCCCTTATTTGCCTGCAGGTATCAAAGGTGAACTCCAGAGGGGCACCTATTTTACAAGACAGAGAAGCTTAACAGCCATTTTCATATATCTGTGATTTAGAACGGCCTAAACCTGATAACCAGGTGGATACATAGTAAAGGCCAGTCTTCCCTCTGGTCCCTGGGGAAAGAAACTGCAAGCGCTAGAAACTACTGATGTTGGCATTATATCTCTTGCTGTTTCTGAACTGTCTGGCTGTCTGGTGATGAGTTACATTTAAGAATAACACAACTCTTAAAGCGTATCTTTAATTGCAAAAAAGAATGTGCTTCCAAGGGCTCTTGTCCATTTACCTATCCCAGAATCAATAAAAACAATGCAATCTATTATTTGGGGGTTTTAATGCTTCATATCAATGTGGCTAGATATCTTGATAAAAGACCCACAAATACACTGTAGGAAGCAGTAAAAATTAATCTGTTTTGGAAATGGTGAGTTCTTTGGACAAGTGGTGTTTTCAGTAAAATCCAGACAACAGAATGAGTAAAACTGGCTCTAATTAAGTGAAGAGGGTTTCAAGGACCTGGAGCTGTGAAACTTTACAACAAACAAAGCCCACCAAGGAAGTTTAATGCCAGCTCCGCTATGCCGAAGTAAGTTGTCATCACATCTTTGCAGCCACTGCACAAGTCAGCAAAACAAAAATCACAATAAACCCTACACAAGTTCTGCCTCACTATTGAAATTAATACAGTGAATGAGATACATGTCTCACATGGTTCACTCAGTTCCTGCAGCAGTTAACAGTAGATGCCCCAGAGAAAGAACTGAAGCAGACAATGACTGGATAGCTCATTCCCCCAGAAGATTCACCCTCTGATACCTTATGCCCTAGAAGTGCAGTTTTTACCAGACTTGTAGTTTTCCGTTCTTTACAGCCTTGTACAGTTTTGCTATTCATTATTTGTCTGCCACATGCAGACACAGTCCAAGTACAATGATGTCCAGGTTGTCTGCAAGCACTTTCCTTCAAAGCCTGTTCATTTTCTGAAGTAGCCCAGCTACAGCCTCTTACAGAATACTAGTGAGACATTTCTCTAGCATCAACATTCCTTATATTTTGGGGGAAGGGAGGATGGCCACGACCAGAACAAAACTAATAACAATAATAATATTAGGAGTATATAAGAAGAAAATTAAAAAAATTAAGGACACTTCATTCCTGTTTTCATTTTTCTGGCAAATGGCCATGCTCACTCTACTCTTCGCCACTTCCAAAGCTGGCTATCAATGAGCTGCATTAGGGATGACTGCTTTTGAGGGGTTATGGCAGGGAAGACCCATAGCAGTAAACTTCTTTTTCTTAAGCAGCAGAATCAATTAAGGACTTGTAAGAACCACCTACCATTCCTTCCTTGAGCGGCATTACTGCTGGGAGCTGTCACACTCCTGCAATGATCAGCCTCCCCCACCAATATCAGTGTCTGGAAAAGCAGTAAGGAAATCACGCTGGCAGAGGAGAGACTTGGAAACATTGCCCTAAGTACGTGTGACAGCCTCAGCAGCTGGGAAGACTGAACCCTTTCACCCTTGAACATGGGAGAGCTGCTTGTCCAAAGGTTAGACCTAAAATAACAGGAGGGGGTTTTGTGGGTTTGTTTGTTTTGCTGTTTGGGCTTTTTTTAATCTCATCCTGAAAATATGAAAAGTTCACCCAGCATGCTGAATTAATCTATCTTCATAGCACTTACGACTGGGCAAAAGCAGCCAGAGAACAAGTGGATTTTCTAGCACTGGAATCATAACTGCCTCATCTGGACACCTCCACCAATTCTGGCCACATATTCACATACTGAGTCATAAAAGGATTGCAGCCTTTCTTCCAACATGACACCCCAAACACAAAATTGCTTCTTTTCAACTAGTTTACCTCTATAAGCAAAACTGCTGACTAGCACTAGCTGAAAGCCAAGTTAAAAAAAAAAAAAAACAACAAAAAACAACAAAACAAACCCAAAACAACAACAAAAAACCCAACACCACAGCAGTAACATTCAGTGAACTGTGATTTTTTTAAGTTCACATCAGACTGTAACCAAAGTCACACAAAGTCCCCAGCACAGGGGCAGTTGTTCAGGCTGCAGCAGCCCTATCAGTTTCAGCAACCATAGCAGAATCAAATCCTGGGCAATATCTCACTTTCCTTGCAACAGGGCTGCGCTGGGGATTCTGGCAACAAATGGTCTGGGCCACAGCTGAAAAGCTGCCAACACCCCCTCAGCAGGGGTTACCCTGGGTGCTGGGCACACCCTTGAGCCAGGACTCTCCATGTTTCCAGCAACCCTGGGCCAGAGGAAGCCTTAGCAGAACACCGCATCAGTGCAAGTTCATCAGTGCAAGTTCATCAGTGCAAGTTCATCAGCGCTGGCAGATTTTGAAGGAAACATCTTAGGTTTGACGCATGTTTTTCAAAAAAACCTTCTTTCCTCTGAATATTTCTGATTAGGGCTATTACTGCATCAACCTCAGCCTCGTCTGACAGTACTCCAGAACTAATTTCAGCAGTGAAACTTCATAAAGAGTGCTGCTGCTTCAGCTGAAGTGCTACTGTCAGACCGGCTCTCCTCTTCCACTCCCATCTTCCTTCCAAGACCTCTTTCCACCTCCACTCAAGCTCTACCTAAACTGGCCCTGCTATGTTTATGCTGCTGGGTTACCGCACAGATTTGCTGTGCTTGGAATTCCTTTGCCAACTGCAGAGCTTCAGCTGTGTGCCCTCCTGCACTGCAATTCCAAACAAACTGGTTTCACACTGGCACGTTATAATTCCAGCTTTGCTTGCACTTCCAGCCTACCAAAAAGAGGAAAAGTTAAACTGTTACAGTTCAGAACAACTCCAGCACTACTCTATCTGCCAAGTAGCTCCAGGAAGCATAAAAGAACTCTATTTCTCAGTCTGCCGTGAAACTTCACGATTCGTTAGGAACACGTTGCGACCAGCACATCTCACGTACGGTTTTACCTCTGGTGTATCTCCGTTTCACATCGCTGACTGCAAGCAAATCGGGGCCCTCCTCCAAATCGGACACCTGGTGCAAACAGTGCCTTTCCCACC
>JANHGB010061571.1:0-15166 GCA_026283785.1 Coracopsis vasa
GAGGGACTCTTCATTAGGGACTGTAGTGATAGGACAAGGGGTAACGGGTTAAAACTTAAACAGGGGAAGTTTAGATTAGGCATAAGGAGGAAGTTCTTTACTGTAAGGGTGGTGAGGCAGTGGAATGGGCTGCCCAGGGAAGTTGTGAATACTCCATCCTTGGAGGTATTCAAGGCCAAATTGGACAGAGCCTTGCTTGGCATGGTTTAGTGGGAGGTGTCCCTGCCCACGGCAAGGGTGTTGGAACTTGATCATCTTAAGGTCCCTTCCAACCCTAACTATTCTATGATTCTATGATACACGGAGTATGGAAAGATGCACTGGAAACCAGTTTCATTATTGTTTAAAAAATTCTGAGGTTAGTGACATTGGGGAATGTTCAAGAAATGCACTGGTGTAACATCTGCCTGGAGCTCCTGGGCAGCATCTGTTATAGCTTGGCTGCTGTTCAAATAGTGGGAAGAGAAGAGGCATATGCACTGCTAATACACAAAAAGCAAACAGGATCTCTCTTGACAGCAACATTTTACCTTGATGTTTGGATAGTTTAAACTGCTAGATGTTTCTAGTAACATTAAAAAAAAATCTGAAAGGAAAAAAGAAAACATCTAGAAAATAGAAGCGTGACTTCTGTTAGAGCGTGTTTTAAGGAGAGAAAACAAATCCACCAGAACACCTATTTTCTGGCAAATTGCTTTGTAACTGCTTTTTGAAAGAAACTAATCATCTGACCTTCCATAGCAGTGTGTTTTCCTCATGAAAATATCAGAAATACCATATTTTAGAGACCTTGGAGGTAAAACCATGTGCATGAGTAGATGGCTCTAAATCACACAGTTACTGAAAATAATGTAGGAAGTAGCATTTGGGCTGTTGGTATTCTGTGTCTTTCTAAAACACACCCATTTAGGAAATTTCATAAGCCATAAATAACCTTGTTACAATCACACGTGGCTTGGGAGAATGGACTCATCCACATTCACACCATTTCCAATGCAAAATAAACACCCAGCCATGCCACTTCCCCCTGAAATCTTCACAAAATCCCTTTGTAGCCAAGTAATTTATTACAAAAACTACAGTCTACAAGATTTTTCAGCAGTCTTGCAGCAGACTGCCACATATGAATTACAACAAACTCTACACACATATTTTCTCATCTGAGCAATAACCAAAAGGTGCCTTTACACTTTCAGTGACGGAAACACAAAGATAAATATAAAGCTGAATGGCTGACAGCTGGTATTAAAAACAAGGCTGAGTACTATCTAGCAAAACTGGCAGAGTCATAAAGAGATTTAAACTCTTAGCTTACTTCTGATTATTCACAAGTTTTTACAAGAAGATTGGGCACCCACTATTTCTATATTTCTTTATTTCTTTTTGTATGGTAAGGGAAACCTTTACCTGAATATTTACTGGCATATATTTTCCAATACAACAGAAATAAAAATGCAAAAAGCTAAAAAAAGACATTCATTAGCCTTCTGACCACAGACAGAAGAAAAATTATCTCCATTCATTGTTTGTGTTGTAGGATAATAACAGTGAGGAAATATTCAAGAGGTCTATAATGTGAGAGGAGGTAGAGATTGATGTTATCTCTATATCCTCAAATGCACACCAGCAAAACTAAAGCATGTGAGATACAATTTATCATCTAAATGAATATTTGCAATCATATCAGACATCAACATAACCACACACAAAAAGAACACAAACATCTCTTCCAGGTTGGATGTTCTTTTTAACTGGCCTTGAAATTCTAGGAACCCTAAGTTCAGTTATCAAACACTTGGAAGAAAAATATCATGCACACATACATGTACAATCAGTGCTACAACTAGATCTCTATACCTCAGCTCAGCTCCACTGCTGTACTTCTAATTGCACCAGCACTGTCTTGCTCTTCACCCCACACTGATTCAGCAGTCACTGCCTACAGCTTTGTTACCTTTAAGATCTTAGTCTCCCATCCTCACAGCTTTACTGAAGTTGAACTCTAGATCACAGCCTCTTTATTCATTGACATTATTGTTCTGCTATGAAAAAAAAAAAAAAGGTTAAAGCTGAGGGTTCAATTACAGAGGGCAGTTGCATTGCCCCAGGGGGCAGAGAAACCTACAAACTGCAAACGAGATAC
The DNA here is from genome assembly GCA_026283785.1 of Coracopsis vasa. Taxonomy (NCBI): domain Eukaryota; kingdom Metazoa; phylum Chordata; class Aves; order Psittaciformes; family Psittacidae; genus Coracopsis; species Coracopsis vasa. The sequence goes on from JANHGB010061571.1 coordinate 2,144, forward strand.
AATATACCTCCTATATCTCTTTTTCTACAAAGTCATTTATATATTCCCCCTACACCACCCCTATACTTAATTATATACTAAGGCATGTATAATTAATTAATTATACATGCTCTGATACAGCTGCCCTGGCTGTAACACTGGAAGGGGAAAAGCTGAGCCTACCACCTGTGCAGGAGGAGAAATAATAGCTCTATTGAGGCTGCCTTTGTCTTCCTTGTTGTACTTTTCTTAGATTATTCCTTTAAAAAGAAAGAAGAGAGAAAGTTAGACAGTAAGTACTTCTTCCAATTGTTGCTCTTTACATCACTGGATTTCAGATCAGACTTTTTGTTTGGAAATCATGTGTAGATGTAAAACTAGTTTGTCTACCACGGTATACGTTTTCTCTCAAGGGGATGTCTGACAATCTGTTAACACAGTGTATAATGGAGAGGGTAGGGGGCAGATCACAGGCCAGATTGTTAGCTGGTATAAAAGAGGTGTTAATGCCATTGACTTTAATAGGGCTACGTCAATATCCACCAGCTTAAGAGTCTCTGTATCACAGCCCATAGACCACTTGCGACTTGCAAAGCCTTTGTATTCAGTTCACAAAGGGACTTTTTAATTGTGGCTATACTTGACAGAATCATAAAAATGTACTATTATCAGTTTACCCAGTGATTCTTTAGCATTCCTAAGGATTAACCTCTCTCCTTGGAAGCACACAGAGTTGTGAGAAAACCGTCTTAGCTAAATCCAAGTTGAATTCAAAGGTGACCATTGGAAACTTTCATTAAACCATTTATATTGTGATAACTCATTCTGAACTCATGCTGTCTCAAATTATTAGCAAGGAAATTCAGTTGTGAAGATCCCACCTCTGAGTAAATTAAGAAAATGTGTTGGGGGGTTTCAAGTAACTTTATATATATAACACCTTACAATTTTTAGACAAAAAAAAAAGCAACACAGTTAATCCAAATTTTGTAAGGCTCTCCTGAGGCTGATATCTGTTGAGCATTTCAGTATGAACAAAACTTTGGGGATTCCTCCTTTATATACTAAATGTTAAGTTCATTAAAGTGTAGAAAATATCTAACACTGAGTTATTTCTGTGGAATGGGGATTTCCACTCTCTAGAAATTAGTAAAGAAAAAAAAACCACTGAATGTCTGTATGCAATTAGGATTGCAATGGCTTCTCTGGAATTTGAATGCATGCCATGTTTGCTTATTCTTCCTGAAGCATAGTATTCTCAATAGTAAGGACTTAAAAGACATAGTACAGCTCTCCCAAGCCCCCTACACAAGTTATTCCTACCCTCCATATTATAATTCTAAATAGTAGAAAAAATAATGAAAGCCTGGTTTTTTTATAAGTAGTAGTGAGGTTTTGTGGTTAAAAACCTTCGGTGTTTTAAGGTTCACCCTATCTGCCCACACACTGGAGAAGTAAAAACTTTTTTCTTTTCCAAATAAAAGCTATATCTGGATATGTAAAGCTTAGAGAACAGCTTGGCTGCTGAGAAAATAATAAATATTGTGCAAGTTGGTAACATCAAAACTGTTTATATTGGAATAACTTTTCCTCAAGAGGTGGGTCCACTTTGGCAGTTGGTGAAATGATCTCCAGATATCCATCACTCCCATTGCTGTTGAGATATTAAACTAATAAGTGCAAAATTCTGGCTTCAAAACATACACATGTCAGAAGCTGACATCAGTGGAGATCAGATAATCTTCTAAAGGCAGAATTAGTCAACAATTTTATTTTAACTCTGTTGAAGTTGTACAGATTTATTGGATAGTATGGCAAAAATGTCAGAACGGCAGAGCTTAACTATTATTAACAACAGTGTTATCCTAACATAGTAACTTTCAAAAATAATGTAAGTTTATCAGAAAACTGCTAAAGTTTCCTGAAATTATATTTTTATCAAAGCTTTTTTTGAAATATCTAGTGTTAACCAAATTTGCTTTAGAAAGTAAGTTTCAATTTTCCTTTCTTTTCTTTTTTTATCACTAGGGCTCTGCTGATGGAGATATTCCTATTTTAAAGGTACTAATGTCTAATACACCAGAGAAAAGAAAATATTTTTGTTTCTCTTTATTATGTGTATATTGTAAATTATTAATATACATAGCTTCATTTCTTTAAGAAAATGTTCCCACTGTTCAAATTCAGAGTGAAAATTTAGCAGAATAACCCTAAATTGTTTTCCTATTGTTCTTTCTTTGTACATCACAAATATTGAAGTTAATAGAGCCACTTTAAGATAGTGGTCAGTAAATTTTAGTGCTTTCAAAAATACTTGGGTCTTAAAAAAAAAGAATGAAAATCTGGCAGTAAATTTCAATGTTAGCATAATATTTCCTCAACTCTTGCTGCTTAATATAAAACTTACTTTTTTCCAGATTCATTTTGTATTCAATTCCTCTTCTACCAGCAGAAGACATTTGCTAATTTAATATTTAAAAAAAAAAACACCTAAAATCAGTTAAACAGAAGAAGACATTTACATATTAACACATGTATAAAATTGTGCAACAGTTTAGAATTTTACCTTTCCGGTCTGTTTCATTTTTGTTGTCTGCACAGGCAAGAGAGTTATTAAGATTGTCTGGAGCAAAATCTAAACATAAATTTTGAGCTTTTGTTAAAGTTGCAACTTTATTGTAACATATATTTATTTTTTTATTGTCAAAGACAAACAATAAAACCTGTCTCAAGCTGAAAACTCTAATATGCTCTGTCAAAATTTTGAGCGGAGTCAAGCCATTCCTAGCACATGCCTAAGAATAGATGCAATTTAGTCCACTTCTCATGTATAAAAAAACTTTTACAATGGAAAATTAAACTCTATCCCATTTTATCCTTTTATGAAACTAGATAAAAAAGTGGAGCTAACTATGCTAACTAATGAACTGTATACTTATACTAGTACTATGACTGTGCTTGTGCATGTGCATGTGTACTTCTCATATTTCCAGTCTTTTTCACAGGTGAAGTTTTTAAGAGGCTTTCTAGCTCAGTTCAGAAATCCTCTTCTCAGTTTTCCTCTTACAGCTGTTTGGCAATTTGTAATTTAGTGGGTAGATGTATATGTGCAGAAGGACATAATTCCAGAATGCACTGCATTACAATATAGCCTCATCATTCCGGTTATCTGCACCTTTCAACTACTCAGTTCACTTACTCCTGTACTTTCTTAAGAAAGACTTCTTTCCCTTTTAAGTCTTTAAACCTCTTGAGCTAGCACCATTTCCTAAGTGAAAATCTTTTGCCAGAGTCTCAAATTTTTCTTCCTCATGTGAAAAGTTCCACTGTTTTCTGTGACTTGTGCTTCCTTTCAGTTAATCTTCCTCAACCACAAGTTTGCACTCTCTGAGGCAAATAGTGTCTTGATTTACTGTCAACTACATATTAAATGAAACAGGTTTTACCATTCGTAAATGTTTTCAAGAGGGCCACTAGTATGTTATAGGCCGTACTAAACACTATAGGAATTTTTACTGCAAATGCTAACACAGCAATATTATATTCTGATTCTATTCAAGATGTTCAAATAATTAGATACCTAAAACATCTGACATTTACTTTTCAAGGAAAGTCACAAGGTCATATGGGAAGTCAGGATCAAATAAGAGCATTAATTTGGTGGTCTTTTTGTAGCTGAACACCTCAAAGCCTTAGTTTTGAAATCCTGCATTTATTTCCAGTCATTTTTTCTGGTCTGTACAATTCTAAAATAGCCATTTTCTTACACAAAAATTATTTCAGGATGGCTTATAGGAGTATGTCCTCTCTGTAAATGATACAGTCCCCATGTCCCTGGAGTAGCACCAGTGCTGTGGCATCACTGCCCAGCCCACTGTCATCCACTGGCTGTCTTTACATGGGAATTTTCAGAGGGATTTGGGAGAACAGAATTAAGACATTCTTCATATTAATGACTGTTCTTTTACTCAAGTCTTTTAAGACAGAATGAACAATATCACTTATTTTCAAATTTACTTTAATTACCTCTCTATCAGATTCTGATAAACCTAAGATTATGGTCAATGGAGACAGAGTTCGGTAAGGACATATACAATCAGAAGTGGGACAACTAAACAGAAACTAGCAAAATCAAAACTCATTCAAATACATGGCTCTTGCCTGTGTCCAACTGTCTGGGTCTTCTACTTCCATGAACCGCTCTGAAGATGAGGGGATCCTGCGAACCTGTGAAAGAGCTAAGGTCCTGCCTCAAAATTAGGAAGAATGATGGTAAGTCAGCCTAGTGTTAATAACTTTCAAACCAAAACACTACTGAGGTTCAGAGATGCATCATATCCCATCATTTATGAACCTCGCATTTTTTTTTCTGATGGAGACTGATAGCTAAAAAAGGTAAGGAAGCTTCTTGTAAGATTTCCTGCCTACTGATACAGATCCCTGGGTTTGGTTAACTCACCCTGAAATAGAGTGAACTCAGCACAGACTGCAGGAGTCAAGGCAGTCATCAGGTTCTGCTTAACAGAAATTCCACACTTAAGCCATGTTGTCAATTAGACAGGTCTCACTGTAATGTTGTGTCTTCTGTCAAACATTTCTGCATGGACCCTTGCTCCATTTGATGCTTTCCTGATGGAGCTTTATCACAGTTCTGATGCATGGTAACCTGATAAGCCTTCATTTAGCACCCTTCTATCACTATTTAACCTTAACATACACCTAGAGACTACCATCAAAATGGCAGGGGTTTGTGGTGATGGAATGCTCACCAGTGGTTAGAACAGATTAACAAAATGTTTTTGTTACAGAATAGAACCAGCATTCCACAGTCTTGCTAAATCCTTGCTAACAGGAGTTTCATTGTCTAAAAGGCTAGCTGTTCATACATGATAAGGCTCCTAAGAGCATGAATGTCTCTAAACAAACCAATTCTGTGAGAGAGAAGTGTGTAAGGTGTCAGCATTATTGTCAGAGAATATTTTAACTGAGCTATCTATATTTGTCTGAGGAGAGTAAGAGAATACCTTATTAGAATCACGCTTGAGAAATTCATTTCAGCTGTTTGATGGAGGAAACAAAAAAGTCAATGTATGTTTATTGATACTGCTATTTAAATCTAAACAAACAAACAAAAGTTCCCCCCCCCCAAAAAAAAACCCAAAGCCAAAAAAACCAAATCCTTAACATTTAACAGATGTAAGAATATATATATTAAAAAAAATACTGAAAATCTGTGTGGTTTTTCAGAAAATATTGAGATTAATAATTTAAAATATTAGAAAGTTATTAATCTGTCAGTCACTAGTACAGGATCAAATGTAAAAGCTAAGAAGATGTTTCAGAGGCAACTAACTCTTTTGTCTTTCCTTTTCCATTCAAAAGTGCAAAATTATATTCAAGAAATTAAGTAACTAGTTAGATCTCTGCTGATATTAACTGTTTATATGTGACATATAAATTGTTTATATGTGACAATTGACTGTTTATATGTAACATAAATACTGTATATATATACATATATAAAAAAAAAATCTGTTTACTGTGCTTATTCTGTGTGCCCCCCCTCCTCCCCCCCAAGGGGGCAGGTGTTTAAAGCTTTCTGCTGCTCTAGGTACCTTCTGTACTGCTGCATATACAGCTACGTTATGTCATTCTAACATGACCTGCGGTGACTAGTGCTTTATTTTACACATCATCTGGATTTCACTAAGTCCAGTAAGCATTTGTTGTTCACAATTAAATACGTAACATTCATTTACTGAATGTGACGTAGATCAATCTTTGTTTATAGGGGAGCCATATTGCAGTCAATGGGGATAAGAAAGGACACAAGATTTTTCTTATGTAAAACTTCAATAATAAAAGCTGTCTTCTGTTTCCAGAGCACATGAATTATAGGCAATATAAATAACATTTTAATTGTACTTTTGTGCCCCTACTAATTTAGGCTACTGCTAATAAAGAAATGTATAATTTTCTGGAGCTAAGGAGATGTATTAAAGGAGACAAAAAAGCATGTAACAATCTAGGAACTTTCCATGGTTTTTGAATTTATAATTTTAAAATAAACAAAACACTATACACTTACTTTATGTAGTATATACTTCATGCTGAGTATAAATAATACACAGATGTCCACATGTATGCTTATATGTGCATTTGTATAGTAATTGCATAGGAAATTAATTATCAATTTTATCATAAATATTGTAATTTATTTACTATCTTATGAGAAAATAAAAGGTTTTAGTCACTGACATTTTAAATTACAGATTTGAACCACAATTTTCAAGACTTTTTAAACTTTAACTAATTTTTCAGAATAAGAAATAAATCAGAAATAGCTGATTGCAGATTGAAATCTAAATCATAACAGAAAAGACCTATTTTCAGTATCCATGATGTAAGTGGTTGTGAATATATCCATGCAGCTGGGGGCAAGGATGTGAAAAAAGACATTAAATAAATTACATTTCTGGGTGTTCTGGTTACAGTTGGAATAGAGTAACTAGGACACTAAGTTGGTTGTGATTCATAGTCGTAATAGTGATTATTTTTGGATCTCAGCCTAATGAAAGAGGGAGTGCCATTTCCTCAGTTGTGGTGGTTGAAGATAGCAGTAAAATGTCTGAAAGTTACTATACTTGCAGTTTTCCATGTACCCTAAACTGTATTTTGTGAGTAGAATTAAATGGCAACAATGCCACATGAGATATTTTTGCGATTCTTGTCTGTAGCTAATGTTTCCACCCACACTCTCTCACTGATCAGATATCCCATAGAATCTTCATTTTTGTTTTTTTGACAAAAATTATTAGAGTAACTGCTGAGTTGATTGAGAGTTTTCTTGCCAGGTAGTAATCTTCATCTAGTGACATCCTGAAACTGGATAAGGATTACAAAATTCTGTTGACGTTTTCCTCATGAAAGAATTTTACAACTATTTTACTTAATATATCAAATTTTGGAATCAGGATCAGCCACTGGTAGAACATAAGCATTTTACAAAAGTAAAGGAGCAGATGTTGGAATCAAACTAGGCCAATTTAAAAGAGAATAAACAGCAGGTATTTTTCTTTGAGAACTCATTATTTCCACAGGGGGCAGGGAAAAGGAGGGGAGGAAAACAGCAAAACCCTCTTCTTTTTTTCTAGTAGTAAGACTTTAAGGATCACATTGAAAATCCCAGATAATAGTTTGTGTGCTTTCCAGAATATGTGCGGTGTCTGAAACCATATGTGCTAAATGTTGATGGTTTTTATTTCCCTCAGTACGTCAGGCCTAGTATCTAGTAATAATGCGCATAAAAAATACAAGAGTTGGAGCAGAACAAATCATATTCTTACACAATCAATGATATTCATAGTCTGTGGCAAGGGTCTTTCTGACTGTTTGCGTAGGCAGATTTTGAAATGTATCATCAGAAATTATGAAACACATTTGTTAATTTAAGTTTTTTTGCCAAATAAATATACATGGCTCTAATTTAAAAAAGTCATTGTGAATGGGAAAAATCCTGTTGTTTTTATTCTTATAACCTATGCTATATATGTAACGGGTTCACCAGAATACATGAGTGGTTGTTCATATTTGTTATATACATCTGAAAATTTACTTTCAGGAGTATAAACCCCATGCGTATATGTGCAAGGTTATATGGGACCTACAGAATAAATTAAAATTGAACAGGGAGATGCAACAAAATATTTTCTATGTTAAACTGCTTTGTCTGTGTACATAAAATATACTATCATGCAGGCAAAATGTATTAACTTGTAAAACCAAGGTGAACCATTTATGTACCAGAGCCATGAGTACGTAATGCTGATTACTTTGACACTCACAGAGAAAAAAGAATTAAAACAAATCTCCATTATTGTGAACTATGTATGTCAAAGCTCAGCAGTGTCTTCTATTTTTATTAGCCAAATAAGGTGCTGCCAGCTGATGGCTACAGCGAGGTTTTGACTTGGCTCATCCCTTTATGAACATCAGATACAAAAATATGTTTTGTGTGATATAAATCTAATTGTTTAAGAGTTCAGAAAAAATGTTTGTTATGAATGAATGTTTTAATACGTTGCAAATCTTTCTATGAAGTTTTTTTAGAAAGGAGGAAAAAAAATACATATTTCTCATACCATTGACTCTTTGATGTAGAATTGATTCTTCAGGCTCTGAAACTCCATTACAGTTATAAAAGAAAATATCTATTTTTCAACACTGTTTAATGACTGAGTACAAGTTTTTTAGCCTACGTCTAACATATGATTGCTTTGATCTTTTAGCTATAGTTCTTTGGAAATGGCAGCTCAGAAAGAAATGAAAGAAAGCATTCAAATTGAAAACCTACTGAGAAATATTAAGGAATAAATGTTATTCTTTGGCTTCAGGAGGTATACCATACCACTTTATGTTAAGACACAGAACCCAACACTGATTACTTTATTGAAAGTCAGTCTGAGTGCCCTGTGGTCAAAATTATAAACCTATACCCATATCACTTCAGATGAAACTACATTTGTGTGTCCTTTTCTGTGAATCCTATCACATTCTAAGTGGAAAGCGAAGAGCTTTGTGCTCATATTAAATACTACGTCAAGGAGATAATAAACAAAGACATAAAACCTAGTTATCAACTCATAATGCAACTGAAACCACTAAAAAGTTACTTTCCCTTTGATTAACAGTCACAGCATTTGAGAATTAGTCCAGCAGATAAATCAAGGAAATCTTTATTCATTTTCCCTTAATTACCTTGAAACCTTATACAATATCATATGCAATTTAATTGGCAGAAAAATATTCTGGACAACTGTTTGAACCCCTTGCTTATTTCCTTACCCTTGTGAGCAAAGGATTACTGACATGAAAATTCTCACTCTTTTCAATGAAACTAGTAATGATTTAGTGTTATACAACAGAATAACACATTTTCAATCTTATCATTTGCCATTAAATATTCATATATACGAAAAGCATTGATTGGCATTTTATGCTTTTGGAAGTTTGGCCTTTTTAAGTAGGGCTTCTTGTTCATCAAAGCAGAAGAGCAGTGCCTGCAGTTCAAAGACTTTACTCATCAAGAGCTCTAGCAGTCAGTAAGAAATGACTTACTGACTGAATGTTACAGGAAACCAAAACCAAGAAATCCATGGCCACATTGTCTAAATGAGGTTTGGATGAAATCACCTACATGAATAAGTCTTAAAAGCTATATGTGTCTCAAACACTCTTCACTTTTGAAGATTCATCTTCTGGACAGGTTCTTGGGGTATAGCTACTTCACTCACTTGTTGTATACAACTGATATTATTGCAATTTGTACTTGACTAAGGCTATGCGAACCCACTGCTTTCTTTTAACTTTACGACGTGTGGGTCTTTGGGCCTTTTTCTCCTTTTTTTTTTTTTTTTTTGTTTCTCATATAAATTAAAGATAAAGAAATGATTGGAAAGCAAGACCCTTAGGGATTGGTATGTGTTCCTCAGGAATCAGTACTGGAATCAGCACTGTTTAATATCTGTGTTGTCAACATGGATAATAGGATTGTGTGCACCCTCAGAAAGTTGGTGGACAACACAAAGCTGTGTGGTGCATTGACACAGCAGAGGGAAGGGATGCCATCCAGAGGGACCTTGACAGGCTTGAGAAATGGGCTTACGTAAACCTCATGATGTTCAACAAGGCCAAGTGCAAGGTCCTGCACCTGAGTCGGGGCAACCCCAAGCACAGATATAAGCTGGGAGGAGAATGGACTGATAGCAGCCATGAGGAGAAAGACCTGGTGCTGGTCAACAGGAAACTCAACATCAGCCAGCAGTGTGCATTTACAGCCCAGAAATCTGACCTGCATCAGAAGAAACATGACCAGCAGGTTAAGGGAGCTGATTCTCCCCTTCTACACTGCTTTCGTGTGAGACTCCACCTGAAGCACTGCATTCAGCTCTGCTGCCCCCAGCATAAGAAGGACCTGCTGAAGTGCCTCCAGAGGCAGGCCATGAAGATGATAAGAGGGCTGGTGCACCTCAGGCTGAAAGAGTTAGGCATGTTCAGCGTGGAGAAGAGAAGGCTCCAAGGATACCTTCTAGCAGCCTTCCAGTACCTAACAGTTGCCTACAAGAAAGCTGGAGAGGGACATTTGGCAAGACCAAGTAGTGGTAGGGCAAGGAGTAATGGCTTTAAACTGAGAGAGACTAGATTTAGATTAGATATTAGGAAGAAATTCTTTACTGTGAAAGTGACGAGACAGAAATAGTTTGCCCAGAGCAGCTGTGGCTGCTCCATCCCTGGCAGTGTTCAAGGCCAGGTTGGACTGGGATTTGAGAAACCTGGTCTAGTGGAACCCTAATGTCCCTACCCCTGGCAGGTGGTTGGAGCTAGATGACCTTTAAGGTCCCTTCCAACCCAAACCATTCTATGATTCAATGAAAATATTCATTGAGAAATAAACAACTGCAAGGGGTAACATAGCAATTGCTAAACCACAAACCAATAGCTATTATTTTCTTTCTTCCTTATATATGTTAAGTATTACCTTATTCATTTCAGATTCACTGAATATAATCGTGAAGTCTATTTGGCCTGATTATGAAAAGCAGGAATTTTTACATATGAGGTTTTAAAAAAGATCAACCATACGCCTATATCCTGACACTAAGTTATTTATTATAACTTTAATTTAATAACTAAAAACAGAAGGCTTACATACTTGCTATGTAATTTATATTTACAATTTTATATAGGATAAAATATTAAAACACTTTTCATCCAAGAATGCTGTATTCCAAACCCCAATCTTCTATTCCATAAATTATGGCTTAAAAAAGTTAAAGTTTCAAAGTCTTTCAGCTATGTCTGATTATTTCACTTATCCATTTAAGAACAGAATTAGTCAAAATATGTGTATGTTGGAGTGCTTGTTTACTCTTACAGCAGTTTTCACTTGCTCTTTTAATCCTTAGCTTGTCTCAGGAATATTTTTTTAGAGATCTTGATTCACTTTCATTTCTCAAATGATTTTTCTCACACTTGTATCTTATTTTCTATTATCTTCCCTGATTTGGAGTGAATGAACCTCTGACTCTCTCACAAATGACATAGTAAAGTGACAAGATTACTGTTTTAGGAAAGGGTTGTGGAAGAATTCCTTAAGACCCTGAAAAAAATCAGTCTTTTATATTCAAAATCATTAACCAAACTACCAATTCCTTTGAGTCATGTCTACAATTGATTTTGATTTACTTCCTAGAATTCTCTTTACTGTCCTAAATGCAAAAGGAAGTTGTTAGCCATGTGATTCATATTTATGAGTAGGGTAAATAATCTCACTGAACAGCAAAAAGCTGAGTATAAAGTTTGAAGCTTCTGGCTAGGATTTTCTTTATTTAATGAAACCCTTAAGTTTGGTCATGCTGCTGCCAGTGAACTCCCATAACAAGTGTTATGAGTATAGTATATATTTGTATTATATAATTTGTACATACTCACATGTATATACACTTGTAATTTTTTAAATTTTCTTCATTCTACTTTTTACTGTGTATTAAATATACACTTCACTGTTAATTATCTATGGAGTACAATCCATGATGTCTGGTACTATCAGCTATTTATAGGTCATCTGTCTGTTTCTGCTAATCACTGTAAAACAATAATCCTTTGGAATTGAGTTTGAAAAGCAATAGTTTAGGAAGACAGTTCATTATGTATTTCAACATCACTTGTACATCTGAAAGCAATTCTGTATAAAGCTGTATTTCTTACCATTGCAAAGACCTTTATTAGGTCTTCAGGTATCTGTTAATATATTTTTCCTGTTACTCTAACACTTTCATATTCTTGGTTTCTATATTCAAGTTAGACATATATTGAGAACTAGTTAGGTAATAATTATATAAAGTTATTGGGAAAACATTTTCTAAAAGTTGTGGGGTTGAACTAGGTGACCTTTGAAAGTCTCATCTAACCCATATTATTCTATGATTTTATGATAAAAACAAGTGGGGCTTTGGGGTTTGGTTTGGTTTGGTTTTCTGAAGAAGGAGGTTTGTCTTTGCATTTGTCTTCAAAGCATGTGACAGAGTAGACCAAAATTTTCCTTCTTCAGAAAGCTTCTGCTCAGTTCTCATCCAGGAAATACCTTTCCAATAAAAAGGGTCAAAAAAATTCTTGAGGCTGATAACAATTCCCTGGGTACTGGTGAGCAGTGTTAGTACATTTAGCTTTGAAATGAAAGTTTCTTACTTCTATGCTGAAGCTCTTCAGGAAAAGCAAGAAGTATTTTGTTGCTTGTGGACATAAGCAACAGGTGGTGGTCAGTAGTTTCCTCCAGGGTATCTATAACATTGATCAAGCAGTCTTTCAGCTCATGGAAGTTCCTGTTCCTTAATTAATTTTACTGAAAGTTTCTCAGATAACAATGGCAGAAAAGTGATTTTGCACTATTGAATTTAGCTAAAAATAGAGATTATTTGCAACACACAATTCATCCTCTGTCCTGAGAATAATTTTATTTTGTGAAATCCCATTTGTATATATACTACACTATGCTCAGACACTGAAGATTATACTCTAGTCCTTTTAATTTCTTGTATGGAGATTGTAGATTTCACTTTTCTGACATGTGTCATAATCATTTCATGAAAATATTATACTTCAGCCCCTGAACATATATTTCAGCTCCTCTACTCATTAATGTAACTTGAACTTTTTCATATTTCCAGAAATAGCAATTTTACTGCTTTCATTTTTTATCTTTGTAACTGGAATTTCGTTCTTCATTTTTCTTGAGCATTTTGGTTTGAGTCATTATTGCTAGTTTATTTTCCCCATACATTGCATCCAACTGGTATTTCAGATCAAGAAAAAGGACACATATCATAGCTTATCAAAATAGTTTATATATTCTCAACAGATTTTTCACTAGTGGTTGTCAGTCCAATATGTTATTTGATGGTCTAAATTGACAGAGCATATACCCCTTCTCTCTTACTGTCCAGATGCTTGGTATTGATTCACTTGTTAACAAGAGTCATGCATCTC
>JANHGB010061575.1:0-30080 GCA_026283785.1 Coracopsis vasa
TCACAGACACACATGCACTATCAGCACACAATAAGCAAACTAGGCAGCTTGGAACTTAAGGACAGGGCAAAATTAGTAAAATTACTGGTAGGGCAATAGTAACCTAACTACAGTTGCTAGGCCAGAACCTTTCTGTCTTGCCTTATTCATTAAATCCTTAGAAAACAAATGATAGTTAATAGGAAAATTGTTGGCAATCAACTGGAAATATAAAGTGACTTGCAATGATGATGTCTTATTTAACCTCACCCACCTTTTAACATCTATGCCAGAGGGGATATGATAATAGGATATGCTACATATTGCAACAAGAGAAAAAAATGAAGTACAGAAAACAGAACTACTCTCAATAGGATTAGTCCTCTTTATCCCATAAATACAAGAAATCACCCTCCTTTGTTTCAGTGTACAGTGAAAAAAAAAACCCAAATACCTTAAGTTTAAGTTGCAGCTGCTTTGGAATCCCTGATGACTTTTTGGTTTGTTTCTCTTAAAAAAACTTTCTGTATAGAAACCCCAAGCAATTAAGAAGGCAATGCATTGGCTGAATTAATGGCACAAGGTAGCCTGTACAAAATGATTCTTCTTTGAGAAAGTTTTCTTCAGAAAGAAAACCCCAAACAAGCCCCCAAGCACACACATTTGCTTCAATTCTAAACAAAATAAAAACTACTTAGCCAGACTCAGTCAATTAAATAATTTCTACCATATTTTATGTGTATAAATGCCAAAACTTGGTCCTTTGATGTACAGAACCACCTGATGCTTGAAAGAAGTACCTGGTGTGCAACCACCACCAGAAGATGAAGGATCTCTAAGCATATCTACACCTGTCCCCAGTGTCACAGTACAGGAGGGTTTGTGGCGTAGGGCCATTCAGTGGCCTGAGATCAAACCACCTTTGCACTCAGCATGGCTAGTTCAGCTATTGGGATCTTGGGTTAGAGCTTACTAAGGTCATTATGACATAAACCTGTCCGAGCAAGGATCAAAATTTTGATTAATTTATCTTAGAGATAAGTCTCAGTCATCTTGAGTTACCTGACATGATGTGTATAAGTTTGTCTTCAGCAATTTAATTTGTATGTGCAGGTTTCTCATTAACAACACATCTGCCTCACAACCAAACAAGGACTACGGCCTTTTGAATAATGCTGTGGAGACAGACTTCACAGACAAGGGTAGCTTTTTGCTCTGCAAGGACATCAGATCTGACTATACAAGTACTTGGTATTTTTGCTGTAGTTTCCTCTTTTCAAAATCCTTCAGAATTTTTATATAAACAAATGAAAGAACAACTAGGAGAACTTCACCTACTAATGAAATGAGAAGCCATATATAGAAAGTGAACTACAACTTTTTTATTTTAGGATTATTTTATACTTGGCTTACAAATGTTGCCATGCTAACTGTTGAAATTACAATTAGCTATGCTGAGTATCCATCACCTATTATTTGCTTTAATTTTTTGAGATATAAGCTTAAGTACTTCTGCTATTTCTGAAAATATCAGAGAAAATACATCTATTATTAGAAACGGTAAGTTCGTAAGATCATTTTAAAAAATATTATTGTGTATAGACAGGACATGTAAATAAAAAAAGGAATTCTGTAAAAGATAATTGAATAATTTATGGTTTGTAGCACAGTCTTAATACTGCTTTTATGTTACTGCTTTTATAGTACTAAATTACACAATTTGAAAATTTAAAAAAATTATATTGTAAATTAAAAATAAACAATACAAATATTTTAGATTAAACTAGCTGGTTTGCTTGATTCCATTCAGAAAGGGGGGATGTTACACAAACTGTAGCTTAATCTATTCAAAGTTTCTGGTGCAGTTAAGCTTAACTTGTCATCTTGTAACTTAAAGATGCATCTGAAAAAGAACATTGATGCTTCTTAAATACTGACATATTTCAGATCATACTGAAAACACAAAAAATAGTGTTCACCTGCTCCGTGTTACAAATGAATTCTGAACAGTTCAGAATTGTTTTAGAGTAAAAAATGAGAAAGCATCCAGCTTTGCCCTCACCCCCTTTTGTTTTAAAATGCTTCATTTATGATTATTTTAATGTAACTTTTCAGACATAGTCATACAACAGTTGACATATATCCTACCTTAAATGTAGAAAGTCCATAAAGTCTTGCAGTGTGAACCGTCACTTGTGAAATATTTGTAATGTTAGATATAAAATCCTCAAGGTATTTACAGGCTTGTTCCAGATGTGTTGTGTTTATGATGATTTGAACAAGCTACAAGAGATAAAAAATTCTTGTAAAAATCCCTTTTATTACCCACTGTCATTTGATTTTGTAAATTTTCAGAAAAAATTATTTCAGAAACAACGCTGCTAGAAAATAATTCCAGTATTTCAGGATACCACATATTATCTGTTAGTTCTCAAGTTTGCTTTCAAATACCACTAAGGGTTAATACTATAGTTTACATACAGATGCTGCCATTTTAAAAATGAACACTGCAGACACCTACTCTGAAATAAATCCAATTGATGTATTAGAGTTAAAAAAAGGAAAATATATTGCCAAAACAAATCATTGATTTGTACCCTAAATACATATTTTTTAAAAAATACTGCTAAAAAAAAAAAGTATTTCACAATATTGTCAGCAGAATGACACATTCTGAAGTTAGCAAATTTAAAAAATAAAGCTGTCAGCTCCTTCTCCTCCAGCAATAGTAACAACCTGTCTGAAATGTCTTTATAAGCACATTTGGTTTACAAATTAGACAATGTACGTAATGCATTGTACCTGAGATACCAGCATATTGTATCTTAATTCTCACTGCACACTCTCTGTTTTAGTGAACACTAACGTAATGCTTGGTAAATTTAGTTTTCTCTTTTTAACATTTTTCTTATTAAACATATTGACTTGATAATAAAACACTTCAAAAAATACTAGTGAAATTATTTTCATATCCTTGAAAATATTCCTGTACTGACTTCAAGAACATAAAAAACTACGTCTCAGAAAAATTGTATGACTTGTCTTACTAACATAGCAATATATGATTTATAGAGCTTTTTTCTCCTCATCATCATCTTGATTTCATTTATACAAGAGGTTCTTGCAGTTTAAAAATGACATTCAATACAATTTAATGCTGCTCTAACATAGCCTTAAGTCCTTCTCAGCGTGTTTGAGTAGGTACCTGCAGTCTCCTGACATTGCGTGTACCTGCAGTGAATGTTCAGAGTGATTCACTGCCTCACCCTGTCTTATTCTGTTGAATAAACAAATTAAACCAAGAGGCCTTATTAAAAAAAAACCAAAACCATGCACAAACCTACCTAAGTATTCTAATTGCAACTGCTATAGAAAAAGTTTTGTGTGTTACATCGAACTTGAGATTTTAGATTTCTTTATCTAGTAGGTTTACTCTGAAACTTTACAGTTTATGTTCTCTACACACTTTCTTCTCCCCTCCCCCCTCTTTTTTTATAGGAAGAAAAGAAACTTAACAACATGGTACTAATTGCTATACAGGAGCTGGACACACAAACCATGCAACCAAAGTTAACAGTCTTTGCCTTACCTTCTTGCAAATCTCTGTTTATCATAGAGGATACACTACTTGGGTTTATTACACAAATCTTAATACCACAGTATATCTACATTTTCAAGAATAGTTTTAGCACTAATTGTCTTAAAAAGCACAGGTTTGAGTACATGTTTTAAAACTTACCTCTGTTAAACCTATATGAGGTTTTTTAATTAGGTTCTGTAAACAACTACTTAGAGTTCTTGTAAGCAGCAAATTTGTAGATTTTCTGAGCATATCATCTATTTCTGTTGAACTGAAAAAAATATGTTTATTTTTATAACTCTGCTGTACATGACAATACTTTGACAGTAATCCTTACTATTTATTTTTTTTTTCCCCTGCAAAGGGAACTTTTCATGTTAAGAATCCCTATGTGCATTTCTGGTTGTTTCAAGTCTCCTGTCATCTAACACACACACCTCTTTCACTTACGAAATTATCCATTAACTAAATTTCAAGACAAGTAGAATCTATTATTTTTAGATTCTGAACATGTTTATTGAAAAAGCAGATTGGAAAGAGTAATTTGTGGGTTTTAATGAGTTACTAAGAAGATCAACATGCGCTCATTAGTACGTGTAAATTATAAACAGTATCAATTAAGAATGTCGGAAAGTGAGTCATTTACATCTTTAACAGTGCATAAGTGGGTGACTGGCTACAAATACCTTCCAGACTTCAGATCTATGAATGTTATTTTATGCAATTAAAACTAAGCTTTTGAAGGCCACAAAAAGAAAGGAAATGGGAGAACTATGATATTTTCCATCAGAAAAAGGTGGGATGGAAGAGTGAATGAGCATGCAGACAGCATATTTCGTTGCAGGAGAAATAATTGCTAAGGAAACTTCAAGCACTGAGAAGGGAAAGACTGAAGTAATCAGGGATGCTACTCAATTATTTCTGAAATGGTCAGTATCGAAGTATATTTTTCCAATCTTACATGCTTTGTTAAATAAATAAAATATCTAAATTATGTGAACCAGTCAATATTGTTTAAGAAAAACCCAGTAGTGCTTTAGACTGATTACTGTGCCAAGCTACATTCCCCCATACAGAGACATATTGTAAACAATATACATATGCACATATGGAATATTTATTATAGCATGGGGAAGAATAAATTAAATAGAAATAATTCTATATGTAAATTATATGTAAATTATGAAACAGCTAGCAAGTACAAAAGAAAATATATTTTCATTTTAATACGTAATTTTTAGGTCACCTGGAAGCTATAGGTACATATATATATTTATCTGTGGTTGCATTCCTGATACTTTAAGCTTACCTGCGGTGAAGTGACTCTGAAAATTTAAGGCTTGCATAAATAAATTCCTTAACCTGGATATAAATCTGAGGCACTGACTGAGACATTGGAAGCTTCTTTGGAAAGGATTGCTGTGAAAATAAAAGATAATACCATCTTACACTTGAAACTGATTCGAAGGAGAGCTTGATGTTAAATGCAACAATTAGAAAGCCATTTAACACTATCAGTATTTTAATCTAGTTTAAGCTTTTCTCATTTTCATCAAACAGTGGTATGCATTGAGCTGATTTCTACATCTGTTTAAATAGTTTATACGTGACATAGAATTTTATCACTTATTTAAATTATGATAAAGTTTGGCGATTTTATGTAATTTAAGATCCTATAGAAAGCAATTTATAAGCACATATTAAAAAATGTCTGAAATTGCTTTTAATCTGAATAGATAAAATAGATGTAAATGGGATGGAAGATTAAAAAATGCAAACTTTTTTTTTCCTAGGAAAGCAGTAGGAAAAAAAAAAAAAGCAGCATTTGAGAAGTTCAACACATCTGAGGTTTTCAAAGTAACTTGAGAATATTTAGGCATGTATATTTATGATCATATATTTAGTTTCTCCTCATGGTTCACAAACCTAAAGCAGTTTGAACTATTTTCAACAACTGGAATTAACACGTGGTAAATTGTAGTGTTCTACTTCAATTTTAAAGCTGAGAGCTGATACTGTATTTGGGAGGACAAAAAGAAATAAACTCAATTAAATTTACACATACCAAATAGGTATTTCTGCACTGAATATGCAATTTTTAAGTCTGCAAAACAGTTAGTTTTCTGTTTAGGGCTCAGGCATAAGAAAAATAATTAAGAACTGGTATCATACCTGAAAAATTACACCATAAAAAAAAAAAACATTAACCAACAGCAGCTCGATGCTTATGTATTAAAAAAAAACCCCAACAAACCCAAAAAAAAACCAAGACAAAACAGATTACCTGCACATTCTTCTATTCATACCTCTTTATTTAAGATTAGGTGGTGTGACAAGTATGTGTTGTAAGTGCCAGGCTTTCACATCATTCAGCAACAACAGCCAACATTTTTTTTAACAAGAAAATTTACTTCAAATATGTGTTCATCTGATTTAAGCAATTAATTTTTACAGACAGAACAAGTGCTATTACATACAACTGTTTCAGATTATTACAATATTTTGTCAGTAGGGCTTGAGTTTCAACCTCCATCTCTTCAATGATCTACGAGAAGTAATTCTTTAGTCTCCACAGTGTCTGGCCAATACAGGAGGACAAACACTTTATGGCTGATTATGCGAGTAGGCAGCAAAAAAGAAAAAAAAACAACCAAAAAACCAATAAAAAGCTATACCAATTGTCTCACTTCTAAATACAGAAAAGGAGTAAAATTAGATTGTATAATCAACCCATGATAGTTCAGCACATTCAGTCTAAACAGCACAGTGAGGACAAGACTGGTTTCTCCACTCAGACTGGATTTGTTGTGTTAAATATCTAGTAGGTCATAATTCTTCCTAATGTGCTGCAAGCAATTCCCATGATAAACTTACCTGTAAAATGTGAGCGTGATTCATCCTAACCTACAGTTAAAAATGAGACACTCACTCACATCCATATCTTTTTATACTAAATGTAGAGAAACAGACATTTTCAAAAGTGAAATTCCTACGTATCAGAGATGCATCAAATGGAATTAGCCGTCTGGGGTGTCTATTCCTTTCTATGAACTAGCCTGAACCTACACTTTTTTCTTTAAACATCAAAATGTAGATTAAATTAACCCATCCAATAGGACCTCCCAGTGTCTTGTAGCCTGAGGCAACAACAGAGAACTGAAATGGATAGGATTATAAACAGCAACCAGTAGAAATTATGTTGAAGCATTCATAAAGTTTCCCCTCCCTGTGGATTCCCTGCTATCTAATAACACATAAGGTAACACTGCAGTCTTTCTTTCAATAAGGATACTTAATGATTCTTCCTCCTCTATTTCACTACATAGTTGACAAAACTTTTAGGAGCTCAATTATCTTTGAGACATCTGTCCCTTTGCTGAATTTGGCTGAAGTCAACTAAACTGCTACAAAAATTGCTAGGACACAAGAAAAAAACCTCACTGCCCGATTTCTAATGATGCCTTTCTGCTTTACATACAGGTTTCAAAGCTCTTTTCAGAGATATATAAAAAAAAATGTTTTCCATGCTTGACAGATGAATGAACTGGCACAGAGAAATGTGAAGTGACTTCATAGCACCATACAGCTGGTCAACGATAAAGTTTGGAACAGAATCCAACCTGATTCACAGCTTTACTCTCAAGCTCATTAGTCCAAAAATTAAACATCAGTGAAATTCTGCACACAAAATACCTACCAAAAGTGCTGCTCACTACAAATTACATAAACCAAAATTAAAATTGTTGCGTACAGAGAATACATTTTCCTTCTGGTGAAATAAGAGCTAAAGCTTTGTATTAATCATACATATGTGTAACTACACATACTCATGCATATTATGGCCATGCACACATGCTAATATATCAGAATGAGAGGAGCTAGCAGATAGAATTATTTAGTGCAAGTTTAAAATCTCTGCAATTTATTAGCAAAATATGTCATGGTAAATAATACCAGGGGTGTGGCATAATTCCAACACTGTAAGGGATTTCCATTCTGTTTATCTTATTTTAGTATTATAATGGCCATGTAAACGTATCTGATAGTGGAAAGTGTCCAGAAAGCACTCTGGAGCCTTATTCAATAATTGGCATAAAACCCACCTTTAATTTTTAATCTTCCCTGAAATACTGGATTAATAACATGCATGCTACATTTGCTTGTTAGATATATGCTGAATCATAGAAATAGAATATCTTTTTGCTTTTGCAGGTATTCGTAGCAACCCCAATGAGCTTCCTTTTGCAACATTTACTTCCACTACCATGTGGTTCTTGGATTTAGTTCCTCTCTACAGACTCCATCATGAGCCTGTTTTCTTCACTGGTATTACCAAAACCATATTTGAATAGTAGAAAATATTAATCACCAGTGAAAGAGTGGCTGAGGCTGTGAAAAACTATCCTATTGGAACCCTAGCACACCAGAAGTATTTACAGTCTGTTCACATTTATTTTGCCCCACATGCACAAACACAAATAATCAATCTAAAAAGTGAAATACGAATGCTGCTGTCCCTAACTGATCCCTGTTAAATGTATTTTTGCAACACTACAGCACGTAATATGAGTTATTAAACCAAATGAGTTGCAACTAAAATTTATCTAAAGACAGACTGTATTATAAGTACGTAAAGACTGTATCAATTAAACTGTATTATTAATTTGTTTACAAACCAATGGGTTTCATTATTCACTCAAACATCACAGCAAATTACTAAGCTTTAATTTACATATTTACTTATGACTAGATAATTACACACAGAGAAGGTGATTTAGCTTCTTAATCTACCTAACTTCTCAATTTTAACTGCTTTTTAATTACAAAAATAATTACTGTCCTAAGTACCCTTAACTGGATTTCAGCAAACTTTAATAACATAAAACTTTTCCTTACCTTATCAAGTTCTGGATCTTGAAAAGGAAATTTGCTTATAACTATTTTGTATTCTTCTTCATTTGCCACAGGAATAGGACTGTAGTTGTCTGCTTCAAAAATATCCCTGGTGAATTAGTTAAAGTGGAAAAAAAAAATCAGGCATGTAACTTTATTCACAGTATTTTCCAGTGTTAAAGCATGTAAATTAATATACATTTTATAGCTATGCTTAAGTGTGCAGCTTCAAAAACTTAAGAGCTATACTTATCAGAATTTCAGACAACCAAACTATTTTTAGATGAATTTGAAAGTACCTTGTATATACTCTTCATGTTGTGTCTAATCACAGAAAAGTAGCTGAAAGCATTTTGATATGTATGACGCAAAGAATAATACAGCAAAGGAACTTGAGATCAACTTGTCTACCCCAGGGTAAATCATAATGAGATACTTATTAACTATGGTAGCCTACACTTTGCCTACAATAAAGCAGATATTCAGCGTGCCTCACTTAGGTAGCAGAGCTACATATAGCCCCATGGAGATGAATTAAAGAACTTTAACTAGGCATGTGGTCACAGTGTTAAGTACCCTCTGGACTCTTCTACTAGTCAGATAACTATGTTAGTCATTTGTATTCTAGACTAAGATTCTAGAGAGCTTGAGAATCTGAAGTGCTTAATTTAATTTTAAGGTTTTCTGTATTACAATGTAACATATATTATGGTAAGCAATTTGTGCACATTTAGTCATCACACCCTGTCTGCAAACAGGCTTTGGCGGACAACCCCAGGCTGCTGTACTCCTGGATTTACAATTTACGCTATCAAATAATTTCAAGGAATATGTGCAAACCAATCTGCATTTAAAAAAAAAACAAAACACACGCACAAAAAAACCCAAACAAAAAAAAAAAAACCCAACAAAACAAAAAAAGCAAAAACCACGAAGGCATACTGGCAATGCCAGTAGCCCGTCAGAATGGTACATGTATTGGCTAGCTATAAACACTAAGATAACCTATATTAGGACCCGAATGCCCTATTGCAATTACCTAGTGTTATTAGGTTACTAACAAAGAAAAACAGATGACTTTCTCCTGCATGTTTCTCCAGTAATGTCCCTTTGGAGACCTTCCTTCTGTCCAGTAACTACAGAAGCAGTACTCAGTGGCTCTTCTAGATATTAGTTACATGTGATGAATATCTTAGTCCTGTCCAACCTGAAATCCATTCACAATACTGAGTTAATCAATTCTTCCAGAATTACAACACTATTAAAAAAAAAAAGTAAATTAGACAAAACCAATAATGCAATACAAAAGGCACAATTATTTGGAATACCAACCTGAACAATACAGACCACTTTTTAAGAAGTGTTTCATTGTATTGGTCTCTTATCTCAAATAAAAGATCAAATAGTCGGTTCACAGGAAAACCATATCCCTAAAGTATAAAAATGAAAAGAGTAGATGGTTCAATAACTAATACACTCAATTCCTATCACATGACTTCATGGCTCTGAGATGAAGACAAGACTTCTCATTCAATCTTATCAGTTCTATAAAGCAATTATAGTACTTCAAACACAACAGTACAATTAGAAGATTATATATTAAATTCTTACCTAATACTTTATACTATGCTTTCAGTTTTCAAGCAGAAATTTGTCCTATTTCTCTTCAACATTTTAACTTGCTATTTATGCACATAACCAATCATCTTTATCAGTCTGTTAAACATTGTAAGAATACTTGCCAATGTTGTTAATTTGCTCTTTCAGCTAAAGAGTTAATGGCAACTGAAACGTTATTCTTGCTTAAGATCAAAAGTAAAGCATTTATAAAAGACAAAATGTAGACAGATTATAAAGCTAACATTAATTGTGCATAGTTATGAATAACTGGATGCTAGCTGAATAACCCAGAATGCATACATTAACTCAGTTTCTCCTTTTCAGTACTATCGTGGCAAGCAATACATATATTTTCAAAATGCTATTGTGTACTTTTCTTCTTGATTCATATATATGATTCAGGAAAAGCCAAAGCATTACGCTTACCTAAAGGAAGAATCTAACTCTAAGAATTTTAGTTAAATTACTACTATAGTATGTACCTGCAAAGTATCAGCAAACACTACGATGAGATTCTTCAGTTCCAGAACAAGGTCAGGATCGCTGCAATAGGACTGAAAGTGAGAAATTCTGGTTTAGTTAAAAGGATTTAAAATATGGGACATATGTTTTCAAAGAATATTAGCACAGAAGGTTAAACCCTGCCTTATCTCTTTACCTGACTAACTGCCTTAGTAAAAACCAACTTAAGACTCACTTGTCTTCATTTAGGCTAGCTACGTAAAAGTAGTTGTTACATTTCTATATGAACTATCAGTAGTATAAAAGCTCAGAAAATGTAAACTAAAATACGAGATTTAATAAACATCAGTATGTTGTACTGAGATTCAAAATCAGCGAATTACATCTATTTTAGTGGAATGTAAGCATACATCAAAATGCTTTGCTAAATCAACATCAAGAGTTTTCCACAGGAAACACTTTTGAACACTGAGCCTGGATCTAGCTAGTGCTAACTGTGCCACCTCAGACAGTCTCCCGGCCGTATGGGTAAAACATTAGAAGTTTCTAAATAAGATCAAATTACAAATTCAATTGTGAAAAGTCAAGACTAAGTAATTTACTAAAGAACTGAAATTTGATTTTCAGAGGTGTAGAATCATACAACTCAGGATTTCACCTTAGCTTCACTATTTGCAATACTGGATAAAAAAACTTTTGAATTAGAATAATCTAAAGCAGCATAAGAATACAGTATTGGTTGGAGTCTATCTACCTATTTCACCTTTCTTTAATTTTTGCTTTTAGAATACTTTATTAAAGTAAGGGCTTGGTTTATAATACCCCATAAGACAACATACAATTACCTAAAAATTAGTCTGCACTAGGATGATGTTAGGATGAGATTATGACAGAACTGATTTTGATAAGAGTTATACATTTTGAGAAGAAATAGTGATCAACTGCATGAGAAGATCTTGAAGAACTCTTTAGAGATTACATTACTTTTACTCCTTAAATTACCATATTCTTACTTCACTGTATAAATCCATACACAGACAATTACCTTGAAAAATATTTAGCTTAAAAAAATGCTGAATATATCCCCTCAAATGAATTAAAACTATGAAAACATCTTGTGTACCACTGATCAGTAAAGGTCCTATGATAAAATTATGTGAACTTTTTCCTCATTTTTCCTCAGTATATATGAAATGTTAAATATTCCTTGAATTAAAGATCAATTGTAATAAAAATTAAAATAACCCTCCATAAATGAACTGCTATTAGCAAATATTAAAAAAGGAAAGATAAAACTCTTCTATTTTTTCTGATAGTAAAAGTTATATCAATAGTAAACTCTGAAGCAGTTTACCATCAGTCAGAGTGAACAATGGTATATATCAGTTTTCACAGAGGAATAAGAAACAGCATGCAGCTATTCAGCATCATTGGAGCTAAGGCAGAAATGTAAGTTTTGGAGACACTTTGAATGCACTGAAATACTCAGTTGATACAGATTTTTTCTAATATCTTTATTTCAACATAAACATATTACTACTATAGCATTGAGGAGATAGCTCCAAGGGTTTTGCTGGTGGAGTTTATTTTGGAAACACTGCATTTGGAATGATAATTAGGAACTATTTCCTGGTGGTGCTTTCAGTGCTGAACTATTCAATCTGATCTAATGAAGAGGTCAGTTGAGACTAATGAGGACGGATTGCAATAATAACAGCAGATTAACTCCGCATATTCTAAACTGCTGGACTAAGAGAAGGTTTGGAAGACCCAGTGAGTTGTAAATCAGAGAAGGATTATGCAAATAGCCCACGGCTGCGGATCACAGCCTGATACTGTTGGGAAAAACAGAAGCTTGGCAGGCTCCCTACCAAATCTGAGCAATTTTTAATCATCACAAGGAAAAGAAAACATGAGAGAGGTATAATTTTTCACTCTGTTACTATTCTAGCTTTAAATATACAGAACTCTGTAGAGGATTTAAACTGCAACACTGATAAAACTTCTCACTTACTGAATGTGTTCTAAGAACAGCAATGATCTTGGAAAGGGCCATGTTCCAGAGTTCATCAGTGTATGTTCTTGTTACCAATCCTTGGGTTACATGTAAAATGTGGTCTTCTACTACAAAGAAACTAAACCAAAATAATGCTTAAATTATTAAGTTGTTTTCTAATATTAGAGCAAATTCTGCCCTTTCACACACATAGTCAAATCCTTCCCCATTTGAGCAGTGACACTTTCATAGATCTGGTGTTCTGCTTTGCCCAGCATGAAGTCAAAATGTGAAAAGTTTATTTCATGCCAGCTGGAGCCCAGACTGCTGGAGTGTCCTTGTGGGGCACTATACTAGTAGGATCTGGGTGCTCTTCCCCATTCAGTCCCAGCAACAACCACACACACGATCTGTGCAGAAACTGAATCTTGCAGAAGAAAGTTTTTGGACTATGGGAGAAGAGGAGTGAATTAAGAATCAAGACGGTAAAACTGAAAGAAATCTTCATTTAGAAAACTTACCCTACAATTTGGCTGAAGTATCTTCTATAGCCTTCTACTGTTTCATGCTTGCAGTGAAAAAGAAAACAAGTTTAGGAATAAAAATACCACTAAGCATCAGCTACAACCCAAGTCAATGCAAAACCAAAAGTATTGGTTACCATGCTTGACTGCGGTTGCAGAACTAATCTTGCTTGTTTCCTCCTTTGCTTTCTGTAGTAATTTTCAAATATTTCTCCATCACCCTAAATGAAGACAAAAGCAGTTAAAACAAGGACATTGTTTCAGTATGAAAAAGGCACTTCTTAAATTAAGGGCAGAATTCACTTAAACTAAGCCACATATTTTGCATTTATTCCACACACAGACCTCCAGCTGACACCAGTGAAGTTTTGCATGCATGAAATATGCAGAAATCACCTTTTTATTTCTTAAAGTAGCCTACAGGATGTACTGTAAATAAGAATTTTGCTCATGTGGCTACATTTTGTCAAACAGTATTATGCATTTTAAACAATATTTATGGCTTTATACTACAGGCATATTACCTGTTACTCTGTACCTGAAAACCATTGTCTCCTAAAATGTTTCTCTACATTATTCAAGAAACTAATTGTAAAGTTGTATTGTAAAGTTAAGTTACCAAAACATTTCTATGAATATATGATACGTCTGAACACTGCCTGCATTAGTTTTGCCTGAGCAAAAAAAACACATGAGATTTAATATTTTCTTATTCTCTTTGGAATTGATAAACATAATGAGTGTGGATTTGGATTTTTCTCCTATCATGGTCCTTAAAATACAATACCCTCTCCGCCTAATGATTACATTGTGAGGAATTCATGTAACATCCTACTCATCTCATTAAGATGACCATTCAGCAGAAACCATCTGTTCATTTGAAATCAGTTGATTTCATTGACTCATCTACCTACGAATGCAATGTAATTTGTATGCAAGCAGAATAAAGCAGCTTAGCATTTTTTGAAAGGTTTATTTTAACTTCATGAGCCTATTATTAGGCCAGTGCTATTTAGAATTCCACTACTTGGACTTATAAAAAAAAAATCTTCTAACCAAATTATTACAAAGATTGTTACTTACCTAACTCCTTTATAAGATAGAAAAAGAAAGTTTAAATTTAGCATTTTAAGTTTATAATGACAATTTCATCATATTTAGAAATACTGCTAACCTAACAAAATCGAAAAGTGAAAAAGAGACTTTGCTTAAAACCAAAAAAGCCCCACTTGAAACTGATATGCAAATTTACTAGAACACTTTCGGCTGCAGCACAACTTTACACAGTGTGCTACTAACACATACTGATCAAACATACTAACCATCCACCTCCAGCCTAAATATCCAATGCAGTTTTCAGATGCATAAAGCTATTACTAAATTCTAATTCTAATGCCAGATCTCTACTCAGTCCTGACATAAGTTAAAAAGTGTAGCTAATCTCAAATCCACACCAAAAATGAAGATGTAAAATATGACACAGTCTGTCACAATCTCCAGTTTTTGCTTGCTATTTTGCTCTACTATTCCAATTTCCAAAAGATTGAGACTGAATATTCCTACATTTTGTAATATTGATCATATCCCCCCAAACATTTGGGTAACATGGAATACTTGGGGGAACTGCAAAAGCAGTAATACCACTATTCAGGCAGACATGCATATTTTACATACATGTTTAAGAACACTTGAGCAATTAACATCTTGTGTGTCCCTTATTAGGTATATAAAATAAAACATGCAGTCATGCCCTGAGTATCCATACTTTACCCATCTCAGCTGGTTCACCCAGAATTACTGCTACTAGAAGCAATATGCTTGCTTGCAAACTATTACAATTGAAAAATACGGAAGTGAACAACTTCAAAAAGTAAAATATCTTTTTGAGGTCACCTTAATACATACCAAAACAGAGTAGATGTGCAAACACCTATAGACTGGAGAAAAGTCTACAAGATCTTGGGCAGTTAACACCTAAAAAAGGAAAGGAAAAATAAAAGTACATAATGCATAAAAAGCATATAATCTGCAAAATGCGATACATTATCAACAGAACTTGTCCAATTAATAATGACCCCAAGATAGATAGGTTCTAACACAAAATTGTTTGCAAATTAATTGCTTGACTCTCCCCTCCCTTTGTACTACAGTACTAGATTTTATTTGTGTTACAAGACCGGAATCCTTTCACTGTTTTCAAAGTACCAGATTTAAAGGTCTAAATACTCACTGTGTTATTCAATTTATGAATACTAAATATTTGATAGATGAAAGAGATCTAACACAAGCTGAAGTCTTCAACACAGGAATGCTGGCTTTAGCAATAGCAGAATAATTCAGTGGGCCACATATCATTTAGAGTGGGCAGGTAATGTGTAATGTAAATTATAACTGGACTCCCTAATAATATAAATTCTATCTAGTTGAATGTCCCCAAACATGATGCTAAAGCTAGCATTAATACAACTAATATTTTGGCACTATTTTTTCCCCTTAAAATGCTAATCTAGACTGGTGCCACTTGAAGGTGTCCTCTGGTTCTTCCTGACTAACGGTGACCATCTACAGGCAGCACACTGCAAGTTTTGTTCAATAAGCCTACAAAATTCACTTCAAATGAAACATAATGATTCAGTATAAAGTTACCTCTTCTTCATGTTCATCGTCTTCTTCAAATGTTCGCTTCAGTGTAATTTCATTCTTGGATTCCAGAATTCTATTTCTACCTAAACGCATATTCCGACCATAGTTTACATTATTCTGCTTCTGAAGAGAGGTATTAAAGGTTTTCTGCTGCTGAGCCTGTTTTAAGAGTAGTACCAATAAAGAGGGATGTAATGCAAATTTTATCAGTGATGAGTGTATGCTATGACATGAAAAACAGGTGGTGCTACTGAACACACATCAATATAACTGCAAGACATATGCGTGTCCTTAGCCTACACCAATTATTTTGTCTTTAATCATTTTGGGATGATAAATTAGTCCAATACCCTATTTCTGCATAATTTTTCCCTAATCCCCAAAATACAATTTTAACAGTAGAAAAAATAAAAAAGTAATCTGTAATTTTCCTGATCCTAAAGTGCAGAGAATCAATATTTAAATGAAGTAGTTATCATGGATTTTTCAGCTATTTGTTTGTTGTCTTCAGTTAAGCCTTAGTGAACAGCCAGCTGCAGAAGCCAAATGCACTATATTGTCCTATTACAGAAAGAAATGCAACAAGATAGCATAGAATAATCTTGCAATTAAGTTTCATTTATAATAACCAATACTTCTTTTTACAAGAACCTTGGATGACAAAGTGGCAA
Source organism: Coracopsis vasa (assembly GCA_026283785.1). Lineage (NCBI taxonomy): Eukaryota > Metazoa > Chordata > Aves > Psittaciformes > Psittacidae > Coracopsis > Coracopsis vasa. Next base: position 16,369 of record JANHGB010061575.1, read on the forward strand.
CCTACCCTGAAATCTACCCAAAAAAATTAAAACAAAAACTTTACTTGCTCTCCAAATATATTTAAAAGGCATCAACTTCTTTAAAGCTCACCCAGTGCCAGATTACTTTGTGATGGAACAGGCAAGGGCTCCAGCTGTCCCAGTCTCCTCCTGGCTCTCACCTCAGTCCTCTGTATTAGTGGTACTTTAGAAAGAACTAGGCAGTTATCTCAACACTTCTTTTAGTCTTGCTTATCTTTGCCAGCTGGCCAGACAGGCTGCTCTTTGTTTTGGTGTAGTAGCTGCTGAGTCTAGGAGTTGACTACTTGAAGTATTTCACTATTTTTTGTAACTTGAGATATACAGCATTTCTCCTTCCTTTTCCAGGGAGGAAACTACTTCTTGTCTAGGACACAGATACAGATTTGGAAAGAAAGTTTGATGATACTGAAGTGTCACAGTGCTGCTTCCTGTGTTAGCTAGGGAACACTAGAATTGACAACTTCATGTCCAGAATATGTTACCCAAGATGTCAGCAAGCATTTCACAGTTCATCTTTACTCAATGGTCTATGTGATGATGATAATCCTTAGATAAATATTTGGGCTAACCCAAGACTATCAACACTGATATTTTCAGCAGATAATAGAACTGAAGTGATCCTGTTAGGTGATCTTACCTGCTTCATGGCAGTTTCCCCAATTCTGTCAGAATGCTTTCGAATACTCTCTAAGAAGTCCTTTAGATCTGACATTGATATTTCTTTTATTTCTTCACGCAGTTTTGGAAGATTTTCTATCATTATCTGGCAAAACCGGTATTGGCTAACTCTAGGAAGATATAGATTTTCTAGCTGTTCCATTGTTTTTAAAGCAGAATAGTATCTACAAAGAAATTAAAATCAAATTATGTAGCTTCTTATAAAAAATTTAATAAAATATTTGTTTATCAAATATAGGATACCAATAACAGGCATGGGATCAACATACATCTATTGAAATTAGTATGTTCTTAGAAAAATCAAAAAACAAAAGGTGATTCATAGAATGCTTTAGTTTGGAAAAAACCATTGAACTGTCAGAGTGACTCAGTCAAGTCAAAATTTTAAGTAGGCTCCTATGGTATTAGCTGCTCTGATCAATAGAGTCACAGAAGCATGGAACCATAGAATGGCTTGGGCTGGAAGGGACCTTAAAGATCATCTATTACCAACCCCTGTACCATGGGCAGGTACACTTTCCACTAGACCAGGTTGCGCAAGGTCCCATCCAATCTGGCCTTGAGTCCTAACACTACATGAAGCATCCTACAAGATAGAGGCACTAAAGTCTACCCATTTCCTCCCCTTCTAGCTTGAATTTATTTGGATATTTTATTAGTTCTTTTTTCTGAAACACAAATTGCCAGTCATCCAACATTGCAGTACATGCACCTAACAATGAGAAAAATTTCCTAAAGTGTGTCTGCACGTATTTGCCTTCTTTAGGCAGATTACATGTGAACATGTAACACACATCCACACGCACCCTTCTTCTACCATCCTTAGCTGGAAAAGACACATATACACTTAGCTCATGCAATATTTTTTCCAGCAGTGTATACTTTGCTGTAAACCATGAATCTATTTACTTTTCTGACAAAATACAACATATCCTACCAAGAAAATGACTACTCTGAACAAGCATTGCATCAAACTGGGTTGGGTTTGTTGTTTGTTTTTGTTTTGTTTTGTTTTGTTTTTTAAAAAAGAAAAAACAACAAAACAACAAAGATTCCGTAATTTTCTTTATTCTTTCGTGCTCTGTTAGCCTACAGACTTATTTATAGCAGAAATACGGAAGATACAGCCTGACAGGGGGAAAAAAATAAAGGACCAAGAAATGGTACCTCTCATGTCCATACACTATGCAGATGTTGTACAGCTATAACTATGTTGTGAAATTTCATGCAAGGGACAATGAGTTTAAATACTCAGAACTAAGTGTAAAAAGTGATTTAACTGCAATAAACAAACAAACAAAAAGACTCAGTTCTGACATCAAAAAGCTACCAAATACAGTTATTTACCTGTCTTCACTCTCGGTTCTCTCACAGATTACAGGGATTGTGGGGCCAAGACTTACTTGCTAAAACCATTTACCAACTTCAGGCCTGTAGCATATAACCAAAATTTTGATGCTTTCAGTTGATGTAGAGAAACACTGAAAGAAGGAAATTTTGACTGAGGGAAACTGGTTTTCTAAGCTTCCTTTTACAGAGAGATGACCAGCACAAGATGATTCAGAGCTGAATCAAACTCTTATATGTCTGTTCTTGAAGCCAATATCTTTTCCTATTTCATTTTCAAATGTCATACAGGCTCTTAAGGAATAATGCTTGAGAAACTTTTTACTTGATTGAAAAGATGAAGCAAAATAAAAGTGAGCCAATTCTGAGATAGACAGCTAAACTAAGAAGGCAATAAACAGAAATACTATGATCAACAAATCTTTGATGTCAGCAACATTTTAAAGAGAGGTACAGGAAACAGGTTAAACATGAATAGGACAGCAATTAGTTGTGGATGTGACAACAATTTTCCTTTATGTGGTATTCTTACCAGCCACTCATCCCAGGCAGCTTTTAGAAAAATGCATTGAGCTTTGCTTATTAGAACAGAATAAGGAGAAGTGATGTCTTCTAGCTTGGTCTTGAATGAAGTGGAAAACCTGAGATCAGACTGAATTAACTTTCTGATAGTTTCAAGCCTTTCTTTTCACAAATACAGAATAATATCCTTAGCCCATTATTTAGCTTTATATGGTATAATTTTAGTTCCTTTTTCTTCCTGAAAGTCATACACAATTGGTACTGGAAAATTACCAAATCATTTTGAAAGGAAAAAGCTGAATATGAGCAAAGTCCCTTCAAGTGTTCAAGAAAATCTGGAAAAGTGTCTTTTGCAGTTCTGCTTCTGAATATTACTTTGTAGATATTGTGAGTAAATACTTTCAGAGTGAAATAAAATTCAAGTTGCTGGCTCCTCTTCCATAGACAAGCATTAATAAATTATTAATACTACAGTTGTGAATTTTTGTTCCACTCTGAAATCAACACATTCTTCTGAATTTTCTCAATAAAGACATTTCAAAGCTGGAGGATGGGGGGAAAAGGGGGTGGACGTGAAGGGAAATCTTCTCTTTTATTCCAGAACACAACTGCTTTCAGGAGACTGCAAATAAAGAGTTTTCAAGTGTAACTTAGGAGCTTTTGTTTATTATATACTTGCTTTATATAAAATATACATAAGGCATCCAGAATGTTGCAGATAAGAGGGGGTCTGGAGGTTTTATGTGTGTGGTTTTTGTTTTTTTAAATAGTAAATGATCAGGAGTGCCACATGGTGAGACTTCTGGGGAATAAAACCCAGAATAATAGCATCAAAATAGTATAAAAGGGTTTTATTTAAATTATAAGGATCAGCTTATCAGAACACTGTTAGTTCATCTGGAAGGTTTTTGACTGCTGTCTCTAAGATCAGAATTAACATAATCCATTTAAAATCCATTCTAGAGTCCCTTACTAATTATATATATACGGAGCTCAGGACCTTGCCCTTTTAACATCTGTTCTGATTAAGCACTGAGGTCTTATTAATTTGAAGGTCATCTGCAGGTCATGATGTAAACTAAAAAAGTTTTGCATATCATTTAATGGAATTATGTGTTTGTATATTTTGCTTTAAAAATATTCCACATATTTAACTCAATGCTGAAGATTTTGACAATAATATTATTAGTTCCTATCATATATTATCAATTATATAGGTGAAATTTGCCCACTTGACTACAAATGAGTTAAAAATATATTTTCAGTGTTATTTCTCCATAGAAATATAGGAGTCCTCTGTCAATTCTTCTGAGCTAATCTTGTAAGAATATGTGCCTCAATGCAAAATTTACAATGTAGGCTTTGAAATTAAACATACAAGTTTGAAACATCAGTCGAGGTCATATGATAAGACTATCCAGAACTGAACCATTTTGTCATCAGAACCAGAAAACTGTAAGATGGATAGATGGATTTTACTAACATCTCCAAACTATAACAGTGGAAACTTTTAAAACTAGCAAGCAGGACTGGAGGGGGAGAGGGGGAAATAAAAAAAATAAAAGTAGAAAAACACATACCACACCCCCCAAACAAAACCAACAAACCCTAGAAATTAATATTAGTGATTTAATCATCTTATTCTAAAATTGAGCTGGCATTTTACAAAATGTCTAAGTCCCAGTAATAGTCAGATCTGTATTAGAATTTGAAACATCAACACAAAAACTCCAAAAGCAAAAGAATGTGACTGTTACTTTAGTGTACATGAAATATTGTTATATTTTAAATGACAGAGAGAATTTTCAAGATTTTTATCAGTAGAGTGTCATTTGGAGGCAGTCAAGAGAAATACCATAACTTACTAAAAAGCCCCATCAAGTTAAACTAGAGCAGCCAAGAAGCTACACAGGACAGGAGCAAGATTAACTCAAAGGCTGTAAATTTTACTGAGAATAACATATTTGTACATAAGCCTTTTGAGTAAAGAAACATATAGTCATGTCCCAAAATTTCTGCTGAAAAAACAAGAGGAGAGATGATAAAATTAAAATTCTCATTTTAATTAAAGAAACAAACTTAATTTACAGAGAAAAAAAAGTAGTGTTCTCCAACTTCTGTGCTTCCCTCAGAGGCAAATGCTGTATACAGCTGCTTATTACATTTTTGTTGAGTAAATATAAAAAACGTTTTATACTGAAAAACTTTGTACACCAAACAAATTTAAGGGAGTTCATTGGAATTTTTCAATAATACTGCAGTAAATTCACATTCATAGATGTTGAAGATGATATACTGAAATTGCAGTTAAAAAATCTTTCACTGCAGGAAGAACAATTTATTTATTTTGTTTTTAAATCTAGTTGCCTTAACAATTTTAAGTGTAATTTTTAAAACTTCCCCAGAATAACAAGTTTATCAGTTACCCAAAAGGACCATGACCTGAGAACAAGGCACTATTAACTCTGAAACCTCTGTAAAGTGAGTCAAAAGCTTAATATTTCTGAAAATCAGATTAAAGAGTTCCTGTGTGGAAGAAAAAAACAACAAAAAACAAACAAACACACACACAAGATCTGTGGAATTTTTAAAAATAGCAGTTACTGAATGAATGGGGTTGTGAGTGTGGCAAGAGATCGAGCAGCTGACAGTTCAGTATCAAATATATGTTTTGATGGAGTTTTTTACCAGAGCCATGGTATCTTTGGGAAGTATTGTTTTACAATTGATGCTTCCTTTTGACATAGCTCCAAAACAATGCAGAAGACCAAAATACCATTGGTTTTATCTGTTCTGAAATCATTCCATACAGACATGGGTGGAACCAAATTATAAAAATCACTAATTTTCCTATTTGTATCCTGTATGTTTTCAGGTTTATTTGAACTCTTGGGAGGTTCATGGAGAGAAAGCCTGCATGACTGTCTCAGTGAGACTTAGTAACCTAAATAATTACTCAACTCTGTCTTTCTCACAGTTCAGAAGAAAGCTTATAGTAAGGTCAGAAAACAAATTCAAACCTTTCAGGGCAAAAAGCTCCCTCTGAAGCACCATACTCTTTCTTTAGTCTTTCTCAGAATAGATTCAAGAAGATTCAGCAACAACCTTAGCAGGTGGATTTGTTTAATTATTTTCATTGCACAGTGGGTTTGGGATTTTTTGTAATACTTATTGTGGAAGAGACTTGCAAAAACACTGGTTCTGATAATTCCCAATTAGACCACAATCACTTGAAGCAACCGGGAACTTTCTCCAGAGGCACGTATCAAAATCCAATGCACAGGCCATGGTAACAGAGCTCTATAAAATGTGTGATAATCTTATCTCTGACCAAAAATTAAAGATTGAAGTAGTCCACCCTAAATGCATAGCCCCCAGTAGGTGTTTCAGAGAGCAGTAGAGAAACCACACCCCTCCCTCATGCTTCCTCAGCTAAGACTTTAAACCTTCCATAACTCTGTCCAGCCAATTGTGTCTGTTTAGAACAGATTTCCGCAGTTACTTCCTCTCACAACTATAGTTCTTGTCAACTTCTGTTATCCACGGCTCAGGAGACAGATAAATAGGATACAGAGCCTTTCACCTCCAGGTCATCAGTTCAAATGAAGCCCATGTTGGTAGGGATCAAAAGTTGCTATCAATAGATGGCTTTCTGGTCTCCTTAGTAAACCTTCATTCCATCTGTATAAACCAGTATGTATTTCAGAGCCAAAATCCTGCATTATCTTAAAAGGTGTCCATCATAATGAAAAGGAAATGGAATTCCAATCTTCATCTTAAAACAACTGTCCCCCCCCAAATATAGAATATCCACACTTCTGTCTTCCCTTCCTTTAAACACTAGAAATTTCAGCTTTATTCACAGAGCAAAACCGTAAGACAACAAATTAATGAAAATGTATTCTAAAAGGCTGCAAACAGAGAAAGTCAAAAGAAAAGAGACCTTTTTTAAAAAGACAATGAAAGCTTTGCTGCAGTAACAAATCTCAGTGAATGTTTATGAGAAAAAATATTTTTGCCTAAAATAAACATGGTTTTGTTACTATAGCGATTGCGAATGCTCCTTCCTCTGAGTTTTCCAGGAAAGCCTCACAGAAAAACTTCGAAAGGTTAGTTTTGAAATTCCTTGTATCTGCACACATCAGCAATCAGGTCTTTGCACTGATGCATGGGTGTCCTTGCTATTGCTCAGTCACATAGTGATAAAGGCCAGGATATACTCACTCTTTAGATTTCTTGCCTGCTAAGCCACAAGGAAATTACCATTTCAATTACCTGCAAGTTCCGCAGGATAGCCACCTCTAGGCTGTACTACAGGGAATTGTAAGTCACAGGAAAGTAGTAACTGTAGTGTAGCTAATGAAAGAGATATCTGAGCCGGAGCAGTAGCCTGCAGCAGAGTCTAAACCTTCTGCTCTCCATGTGATTTCAAGGTATGGTACATCAAAGCTATGGCATCTCTCCTCTCCCTTAGATCTTTTTATGGTATGACAATGACATGTCCAAACCCCTCAACTCAGTATATCATCCTTTGACTTTTAAGACTTCCTGCCTGGTAACTCCTTCCATAGGAAAATTATCAGATGTGAATCTCTTAAATAATAGAAATTTACATTTAGATTTAAAATTTCTTAGAAAGCACATCATCCATCAGTGGACTCTACAAAACCACCAGCGAACATGGAGTCAAAACGCTAAAAGCCATATGCAATTTTATCTCACTTAAGTGATCTTTCCAGTACAATATTAGGAACTATAACTTCCCTTGCAATTCTAAAACTGGGATGGTGTTTTTCTGACAGCAAGAGAACAACAGAATACAGGCTCTGATCCCAGTGTTTCCATATTGTCAACAAGCTAAATGTAGCACACTCTACAGACCACCCTGCAGAAAGAAGCAGTGATTCAGACATCACACCCTGCAGCCTGTTCTCTGATCAGAGTAGCAAGGGCCTTGGGCTGTTTACATCTTTCTGATGAGCTGCTTCGAGAGCACTGCAACAAACCAGTGTCGTTTTCAGAGGAAATAGCGTGTAGTAGTCAGGCTAGTAAGATCTATCACACCAGTTTACATATAATAGGTTTTTATTGTAATAAGAGGCAGTATAATGCCGTGGCTATTAGGTTATTCTTAAAGCTCTCACATTTCTGCAGAAGACCTCCCAGACAGCATATGTGTACCGGTATCATGTAGCACATATACCACTGTCAAAGATACATCAGATTGGCTGCAGCGCTGATTGAAATGATGTGTACAGTTGGTCAGATGCATTTTGGACAGGTCTACATGCAGGCTTTAGAGCCAATTTACTCATACACAGTGGCCATCGCTGAGAATTTTCAGATGTCCAGCAGTATGGCAGGAGGTGTTGCCTACCCAGACAACAGAAATCCACACAAACAGTCCAAAAGTAAATCTAGATTACACTGTAGCCCTGTAGACACATGACTATGCACAGCTAGTTCCAAATGGAAGCAGTTAGGTGCAAACAGACTTGTTAGCAGGAGCGCACTGCAGCAGTGCCAGGTGCACAAAGAGGCAACGACAATGGTCATAAATCCAGCAAGGGAAAACACAAAGCAATTGGTATGACTAAGACTGTATGGAAAGCAGGCAGGGATAAACATGGCAATGATACTGTAGAAATCAGGATGAAGAAAACAGCAGCAGTGGTATTCCTGGGGTGGGTGTGCATGAGGTGCAAGGCAGCAGCAGCCCCAGCAGGACAGGATGACAGCTACAGGGGGTAGGGGCAGCCAGGCTGCTATGGAGACAGAACTAGAGATACTTGGGTTACAGCAGCACTGAGTGGCTCTTCAAGAAGTGAAGATACAACAGAGGAAAGATGAACTGGTCACATACCAGTTAGAAACCATTATTATATAAATTTATTTTTAATTATGGTTGTAATTATTTTTCAAGAAGTCAATTTGTCACAGAGGGGAAAAACCCCAAACAACAATACATTTTCTGCAGTTTATTCTCATAGCCCCATGTACATTAGCATAGAGCTACTTGACAGGTCTAAAGAAAGGTATATGGAGTGAAATGTCCTTTTTTCTTGGATTATGAATTAGATTTAAATACATCATGATAGATTAATCAGGTTTTAATACTCTGAAAGATCTTTACTCCTTAAGGTTTTTACTAATCTTGCTTCTTAAACTGTTTTTAAGTATTAAAAAAATAATACACTTCACATTTTATAACCATAATTTCACTGCATGTGATGCTTACTTAAGTAAACATTATTTTTCATGGCAATCACTAAGCTGCTAGAAGTCTTTACATTTAATATAACATTTGTTCATGTGTAGTGACATTCTTGAAACACAGACAAGGTATTATGAAAAGAAGACAACACATACCAAGCTACAGGACTTAGAACAGCAAACGCTGATGTAAACAAGTAAATACACTATCAGTTCACTTACAAATGTTACATTTTTACTCATAGAACTAAGTTCACTCACCTTTTTACATTCATCTGTTCTTTTAGTTTGCTGTACATTTCCAGCACTGCATAAAAACAAGCAGAGTAACCCATGTATCTTACTGTGGTTTTAGTTAATAAAAGAGGAAAATATATACTGTAAAGGACAAAATGAACCATAGAAAATGATATGCTAAATTTACCTTATTTAATTCCTACTGTAACATAAATGCAATTAAACTAGTAAAAAAAAAAGTAGAATGCGGCTAAGAAAGCCAAAAGAACTGAATTCTTAACAGCTCTTTAATGAAAAAGATGAAAGACTAAACAAAACAGTATACACTATATACACCAAGTCTATTCATTTACTTACTAGACACCATAACCTTAGCTGTATTACCAGTCTATGCCCTGTCTCCATTAAATGGCAACAGTACCACCTACTGTACTCATAACAAGTCAACAAGACTTTACAAAGAAAAATTCTCCAATCTGTTCTATGCCAATATCACAAACAGGATAAAATCCTTACAGAGCTGAGTGCAGTCGTAAAATATTACCTCTCTGAAACATCATTTACAGCCCTTATGTTCTATATAAAAACTCCTGAACTGTTGTAATGACACAGAGCTAGAAGTTGAAGTAGAATCATTAGTATCTTCCCTAAAATTCAAACAGTAAAAAACACCCTCTTAAGCAGCAAATTTATAGTTTATAATGTTTAAAAATATTACTTCATTTAAAACTGTATGTGGCTACATTGTTTGCATCATTTATATCTGTCTCACTGCATATATGTCTGACTATATACATAGACTATATATCTCTTCTCAGAAAGTGTCATAATTGCTCTATGTCAAATATTATAAAAAACGTGGGACCTGCATGTTGACATCTTTTCAAAACCCATTCAGTTTTTTGTTAAACTGGATGTTCCAGCTTAACAAACTTAAAAGTGATTACTTAAAAAATAACTTAAAAAATAAAATTATTTTCCATTTTGATTGTTGTAACTTTATTCAATATTTAACTAAGGGTCATTCACCTGGAAGACACAACTGTAGTTTTTCCACAACTGTTGTAATATTCCTTTGCTGAACTCTACATCGAATGATCTCCTCTGTTTGGGCTATCACCTTAGAGATTAAAAGCGAAAAAAAAAAAAAAATATAATCAATTAAATTATGCAAATAAATTTAATTTGCTACAAATATTCACAATGCCCATATAGGAAGCACCATTTTCTCACCTCTTTCCCAGCATCCTGAAGCCTTCGGTTGGTATCAGTAACTTGGACCTTAAAAATAATTTCACCTTTGTTAGACAAATATGCATATATTGCCCTGATGTGACTGCTCACCCTTGTAATCAGATCATGCTTCATGAGAAATTTAGAACAAAGAAATGCAAATTCAAATTAACTCTACAGCTTGAACTTGAACTTTTGATCGCAAAGGGCTTTTCTTAACTTCAATTACTTATGACAGTTCTTTCTAACAGATTCTGTGGCAAACTTCTCAAATTTACTTGGGATTTTTGAACTTTCCTTGTTTCTGTAGGTCTGTCAAACAATTCAAATCATTGACCCAATTGACCACTGGTCCCTTTTTGATAACCTCAATGAGCTCTATGGGCCATTCATTGTCTGTAAGAAATGGTGATTGCATTTTATGGTAATTAAACATTCATACTTTGCTGAATGCAAACACTGGGTGGTTGATTAACATCAAACGTGGAAATCTCCAAACCACAGCAACATTTTAATGCTGCAGGTGCAGGCGAAGCTCGACCTCAGATTTTCCCACATAGTAAGTGACTCATTAGGTCATCATAATAAGGAAGCACATTCTAGTTTATTAAAAATCTCATTAATTTCTGAACAAAGATGCTCAATGACCTCATTGACGCTGTATTTGGTCTCTTGTTATCTGAATATCCTTTATATAATGCTCTTCTAATCATAACCTCTGATGAACTATACTCATTCTGTCTGGTGTGCATATTTTGCTCTCAAATGTGTAAAGAGAGCTAAAAGGGACGGATCTCATAATTCACTATTTTGCGTTCTGATTTGGTAGTAAATCTGAGTTCTCATTTCTAATGAAAACTACTAACTTCACCTACTCTTCTACTTATTGCAAAGTAAAGAAAATTTAATTTTCATGCATAATTGCAGCATTTTTATTTTTCTAATGAAGATTTTAAATGTTTCTAAGGTCTGACATATAAATGCAGGATTAGAAAAATACCTATGTAAGAAATAATCAGTTTTACCATTTGTTGTTATTTATCTTCTGAGAAAGCCTTTGAAAAGGGCAAAATAATTCCAGTATCATTTTCTGAAAATGTATATATAGATAAAAGATGTCAGAATTAGACCTAATAGAACACTCAGCTTTGTAAAAGTAAATTAGTAGATCAGGCAACATAGCTCTAATCACAAGTCCTAAACATACCACCTTTAAAAAATTATTGCAAACATCAGAGTGTATGTGATAATCGCTAAATTCTTAATCTTCAGTAGAAGAGTCAAGTTTCTTCTTTCAAAGACAATAATACATGAAACTCTAAATAACTAGCTTCTTACCTTTAATTTTTCTGCATCAGCCCTAACTTTAAGAAGTTCTGTAATGGCATCCACAAAGCCCTGATGGTGAAAATTGCACATCTTTTCTATCTCCCTGTCATGGTTACGTATGCAGGCATCAAGTTTTTCCATAAACCTCTGATGTGCATTTGGTTGGTCATCATATACAGATCTGTTAAATACAAATAAGAAAATCAAAGTTTACTTTCCCTCCCAGTTAAAAATAGCACGCAAGGATCTTTATTGAAATCTCTCTCTTAAAAAGAAAGTAAAAGCACACGAACTGGATGTTAGAGTGGCATCGTTCATGATTCAATCCACCAAAATCAGCATTAAAAGAAAGAGATGGCACAAAACTGAGAACTGAACCCAGCCCTTATGGCATTAATCCAGGTGCTTAACCAGTTACATCATGCATGACCTGAGCCTCACTGGTCTGTTATTTATGCCCTAATGCTCAAATACGCATACAAAAGAATCAGTTTGTCCAACCACCTCAACTAGCATGGATCGCTTTTCCATCAAATTCCACTCTTTGCTAAATATAAAGAAGTGCAAACATACAAATTTGCTTTTCTGGTATTCCTAACACCAAGTTATCCAACTAAATCAGGCTTGGATGCTTCCAGCCAGAATGACCAGAGCACGGCGGCAGCAGCCAGGCTCCTGGCAGAAGGCAATCCCTGCTGCTCCCTGCCTTCACCTGCCCACATTCAACATCTCCCAGAGCAAAACCACAACACGCACATGCCTAAGGCTGCTACCTCAGTGGGATCTAACTTTCAGGAATAGCTAAAATCAGATCTTTTGGTTTATTTTACTAATTGTTTGAATAGTACACTTACAAATGTCATGCAAGAAACAGGAATCCTGGGGAAATTACCAATGTAGCTTATTGAGCTGCATCAGAAATAGAAAGCTGCAGGGAAAAATGCTCAAGAATGAGAGTGAGCAAAGGAGACAGGGAGCACTTAAAAGCTTTAGACTTTAGTAAAGGAAGCAAGAAAAGTGATATCACAGAGAACTGTACTGGAAAACAAAGGTATAAAATCTTTCAAGAAAGGTAAGGCACAAGCAGTTCCAAATTTGATTAATAACTTGATAAAGCAACAACAACTAAGGTAATTTTTGAAGCAGCTTTTTGGATAGAATGAGAAAGGCAATATAAGGATGATATAGTCATGTATACACAAACATGTTTATACTTCAAACTGCAAGCATTCAAAAAAATCAGGACATCAAAAAAATTTAAATTACTTTTTTTAGTCTCTAATTTCCTTTCATAATTACAAACTTTTCCCCAGAAATCATACAGAGAAGCTGCTTAAAAAAAATTAAAGAAAAAATAAAACTTGATACAGGGAAAAACTGAAAGGCTAAAAGGCTGAAGTCCCAGTGATCTCAATGTTGCTTGTACAAGTAGTCTTAAGTTCAAGACCCAGGCAACAGTAAGTCAAAGCCTCCAAAACTCTTAGTAGAGAGAAAGTACTTCCCTCCCAGTCTTTTTCAAGAAGCATGAGTTCTCATATTCTTCAAGGTCCTCTTTTCTAACCAGATATCTGGGTTCTGCTAAGATCTGAGGTCATCATAACCCATTCAACAAACCTATAGCTGAGTGTCTGACAAGAACCTGACCTTTCAAAAAGAAAAGCATATAGAAGAGATTGAAAAAGAATCTTGTAACTAGATTCTTCATCCTTTTTGAGTTCCTTTAGACCTTCAACAATATACTCAAAGAAGCAACTGAAGTTAAGAGAAATGAGAAAGGTAATAAGCTGTCATACATGCCAAAGAAAGAAAGCCAATTCCTGATAGCCTGCTTGCTACAGATATTTTTCTCAGGTAAAAATATATTCAATACAATATTCCTAGAATATCCCCACTTTGCTTATGATAAGAAAATAAGGCTACAGTACTGAAAGGCAGGCTCTTTCCTCCAAAGTGCAACAGGGGAAGAATACAAGATTGTTGATCCATGAAGTGGTTCACAAAGAGAAAAATACCCCTCACCCCGTTCTACAACGCAGTTTGAAATGAAAGCTGCATGGAACAAATGTGTAAGTCTCTCCTCCTGCAGTTTAAAGGGCTGTGGTGGAAGACCATGAGTATCCCACACCTGCCAG
>JANHGB010061575.1:53250-64384 GCA_026283785.1 Coracopsis vasa
CAACATACAGACCATGAAATAATGCTCAGCCTCAGCTCTGGGCACACGCAAGAAGTAATTAATAGTTCAGACTAAATAAATAAATGCACTATATTTCAACACAGCATTAGGTTTTCAGATTTGAAGGAGACACTGCTTAATAATATTGGATAAGAGCTTACAAAATAGCTTCTTTATCGTTCTCCAGAACAAAACACTGATGCATAAAAAAACCTCCTCTCTGCTTACTAGTGCTGTTAAGGAACAATTGTCAATTAAAACCCTGAGTCAAGGAGTGCCCTAAGAGCCAGAGGGCTTTGCTTCCTTGTAGGCAGTGAAGAGCCCTGTTACAGACACCCCTCTGGAGGACATTGCTTTTCTGGGACAGGAAGGCTTTCTTCCTCACCATATTAAGAACATCCATATAGGTAAACACCAGGACAAAGTGTCTGGTGGACCAGTGACTGACAGACACTGCGCCCACTCTGTGCCTGTCCTCACTGCAAACCAAAACGCTTTAACTGAAGCCACCATGAACAACCTACTCAGAAGTTTGATCATTTTTATCATGGCCTATATTCTTGAAAAAAAAAAAAAAATAAACCAAATCCCTTGATATAAGCTTGGATCACTTTAGCTAACAATTAATTAAACTAAATGTCTCCATCAGCATCTTCAGTCTCTCAGGTTCTTATTTCAGTTTAGTTAGAACTCCACCTAATTCACTCAAATGAAATAACTCTGCCTTAAAAAAAAAAAAAAAAAAAGAAAGAAAGAAATATTATCAAATAGCTTTTTGCATCAGTTCTCTGCTGGTCTGCAGGTCAGGCTTATGCTTCTGCTACATTCTTCTCTTGTGCTTCACTGAAGCTTGTGAGAGGGAATAATTAACGTTAGCTCACCACTGCATGATGGTTGGTATTTTAATTATCCTACTAGTCAGACCTGAGCAGAGGAAATCTTTAGAATTAATTTTGCTGAAGAGCCCATTCTTAACTATTTAGTAGTGTTAACAACAAGAAAATTGAGAGGAAGTATCTTTACAACATCTGCTACTTAGATAACCTGCGCTTATTACTGTAAAAGATTAAAAAAAAAATAATAATAATAAAAAAACCCACAAAAACCATTAGCCGAATAATACTATACTTAAAGAGAAAATATTTTTTTTCCCAGTGAATGAATGCAGGAATCATTACTCACAGTATCACACTCTACTAGCTGCTTTTTGGTAATATTCCCTAGCGACATTCAATTAACATAGCAGGTTAGACCCTGTAAATCAACACTAATAGCTCTGAAAGGAACCACTTGGGTTTTTTTAGAACATTCCAGTCCGCAAACACTTTTTCCAGTGAAAACTGAACAATTACAATAAGAATCTGGTTGGTAAGAAAATAGGAAATGATGCCAAACAAAAGGGAATGTTTATTTAGAAATTCCAAGGCCATTAATTTATATTAAGAAACTGTGCTCAGAGACTATAATCAAAAGGCAATGTGAATCATTGATCACAAAAGAACTTCATAGATAAGGGGCAAGTGCGGTGCTGGGTGATTGTATTATATATTAACAACTTTCACGAGCAGCTTTTGCTGATTCATTTGGCAGGAAGTGAGCTGCCAAGAGAGATTTCTAGGGGAGGAACAATCAACAATATTTTCATATAAAATAACCTCCAGTTGCTGTATTGTTCTCACAACATTTGATAATGAATGCTTTCCTGTTTGAGAGAAAAAAACATAAATCACAAAAACAAAGGCAGATCTGGTTTAGTGTTACATGGCTATAAATACACATGCAGTTTAGCAAAGTAAGGGATGGGTCTGATCAATTAAAAGATCAGAAAGCTGGAAAGAACTCCTTGTGAAATTGCTGCCCAGTTGCAAATTAAAGGTATGGTAATTGCTATTCTTTTTGGAGGAAAAAAAGTCTGTGCCTTTATCTGCTTTCTTGGTAGGAAGTTCACTGATGGTGGCACAGCTGGGATTTCCTCCAGAAAGCAGTACTTAGTTTAAATTCAGTAGACCAGAACATCCAAAGCTGAGTGATACTGGGGGCTAGCTTCATGCTGGCAGCTGTTACAAATGATAGGGGTGCTCAATGCTTCAGAAATTGAAACTGAATCACAATAGGCAGACCCAACACAACAGGACAGATCCAACACCCCAGGACGCAGGTGACACCAAGTCCACCAGCCTGGTCCCAAAGCACACACCATGGCATGGTGTCAACTGAGCTCTATGAACAAGACAGCTACAACAGGAGCACAGCGAGCAAAAACAGCAGGTCCCTGCCACTTTTCCAGGTTGAGTAAGGGCTGGTGGTGTTGCATTATATATATTGCACAGTGGACGAACGTGGTGAGCCCACAAGCCCTGTGACATCTGGCCCATGCTAAGGGTGCTTTGCCCATAATGCCAGCAGTGGGCATTCACTTTCTCAGACTCTTTCATTTCTACCATTTGTACCAATGGTATAAATAGACAAAATAATTACAAAAGCCTGTAACTAATCTTAGTTATAACTTGATCTGTGATGGAACTGCCCAAAGACAATGCATCCGGGAGCATGTGGTGGAGAAAAGAGTTGTGCAGCTCTTCAATGCAGGCTTTCCTATTATAAGGTTTTTTACAGTACCTGCCCTTAAACATGCAGTAGTCAACAGGGACAGATTTAGGAAGCAATCTATTAGAATGATTAATAAAGGTTTTAAATAAATTAAGAAGGAAAAAACCAGAATCCAAATAAGTCAGCAGTTGTGGATTTTCATTCAGCACTGCACCTGTCCAGGTTCTGCTTCAGTATCTTTCTTTTCTCACTATAAAACATATAGCTCTTCTCTAACTCAGAAAATACTAATTAGGCAACTATGGAAATATACTATTGCAGAGGAAAAGTGCCATGAAATAAAGTGCTGTGAAATTCCACTAATCTTATCACAAAAGACCACCAGAGAAAGCAGTGATTGTCAAAATCAATCCTGTCAGTCAAGCTTATTAAAAAAAGATTCTAAAGAAAGCATTTAGAAATTTTTTTATTATACCATCTTGAAGTGCTGTGATTAGTCAGAAAAACTAGTATGCTTAGCTGGAGTTCAAAATCAAGATACCTCTTGCGTACAGTTAATGTAAATACAGACTTCAGAAAATGGTTTAAAATACCAGACCCTGATGCTGAATAAATACTTATATTCTCACTTCTGCTGGTTGATCTCATCCTGAGAACACAGGCATCACATCTCTCAATAACAATCCATTACAAGCTTTAGGTTGTCCTGATAATGTTGCTCATCTGAGTGACAACTCAACCAACAACTGCTGCCCAACGAGCACTGCAGGAAAGACAAGCTTAAATAATTATTCCTGGCAAAACACAGACAGTGGGAACCTCAGATATTCCTGACTTGAGAATCAGTTGTTAATAACGTGAAATATTTGAAACCATTCACATGCAAATGCTATAACTTACCAAGACAATGAGGATGCGTTAAGCAAAACAAAGATACAGAACTGTAGGTCAACAAATTGCATTCAACAATGTAAACAGACTTTGGCAACTAAAAATCTACTATTTAAAGTCCAAACAATGATTTAAATTGTATTTCCCCTTTACATACGGCAATGTACCTGAGATATGGAGAAACATCAATAAAATCTCAGGAAATTTTATCTGTTCAGTGGAATTAATAACAAACACAGAGATTTAATACAACCTAGCTCAAATTACCTAGGAAAGAAAATATAGATATCTGGGTCATGTTAAGAATGAAACCAAAGCATTTGTCACATCAGGCTTTACAATAAACAGGAAGAGGGATGCACTGAAAAGGTTAGAATGGTTTAATTCATTAGCTGGAGAGTTACATTTATAAGACAAACCAATTAAAGAGATATGCGAGATGCAATCCATGGAAAACAGGGCAGTACTGAATCTTCAGAAGTATTGAAAGGTTCTAGATTTGTGCTGCACTTAGCCATTCCAAAGAAGTTGAAAAGCAAACAATTCTCTGTAAGGATTTATAATGATAAGTTAGGGATATTTTTATTTTCTCTCCTCTTTATTACTAGCAGAAGAAACAGTCCTGCAGTCAGATAGGCTTATTGTTTATTTAAAAAATTGTCAGACTGAAATAAAGGGTGATATTTATATACTCATAGTTTTATATAATTATATTTATACTTTTAGGTAGTTATCAAATATGTATATCTTTTCTTTGCATTAATAGGAATTACGGAGATGTTTAACTATGACGGGAGTCACTTTATAAAACAATTCATGCCTTGCTTCATAGACTTTGAGTAAAGGAGATACGTGCCTTCCATGATCTTCTCAGTGACTACTTATACCTGGAGATGCTGTCCTACAAGAAGCTTGTATGTGAGCCATTGCCTGCCACCCTTCTTCCTCATCTTTCAGTCTAACTTAAGCTTTATATTTATGGTTCCCTTTTCCTCTTAAAGCCATGTGTCATTTTCTGAGGTTATGAGCCCGGCAGTGTAAATTCTGTCGCCTGAAATGTAGTGTTATTACTTAGTCCCCCACATCGTCTTGAAAGCCTTAGGGGAAATTTGGTCAGTAGAAACACAAATTAATATGGGCTTCAGCTTTTTTTTTAATGCTTTGACTACAAACTTGTTTTCAAAAGGCACACAGGTGTTTTCCTTGCCCAAGACAAGCTAGAGACAGACCTGGAGCCCACCACAGACCACTGCCCAGGCACAATGGGAAGGAAAACCAGTCTTAACTCTAAATTCTCCTGTGTAAATCAGATGCTTAATGATTATTTTTTTTTTCCTCTAAGTGTAGAGGTTGAGTTTGAATAGTGCTTTAAGCACTAAACTGTCTCCTTAATGTTTGGAGGGGATTAAGTTCAGAGTTCATTGTGTTGTCTGTCATTTTAAAAAGATTAGATAGTTTAGTTCGGCTCCTACTGGCAATGCAAAAGTCTCTGTATTTATTGACTGTCTGGAGTCATTATCAAAGCTTCAAAAACCAATCGACACCTTGTAAACAAAAGTGCCATTATTTCAGTGATCCTGATAAGATTTACATAGTATCCGCATTTTTGTTATGATTGATTGAATTGTTAGAGGTATTCATACTGTAACATTATGTGATAAATGATTACAAATTCAATTAGCAAATTAAGCTTTACATTGGTTTGGAAAATGTGAATGAATGCAACCTATCCCAGTTTATATCAGATATAGGTTGTAGTTTTGGTTTTAGATCAGGAAAATTCTGCAAGGTTTCAAATATTCTTCCAGGGGAAATGGTCTTTTCAAAAGGAGAAAATGTTATTTTAAACTTGGGGATTTTTCCAGTAACTACTAGTAAACTGAGAAACAATATCACATGGCGGAGATTATAGTAATGTAGTAGGAAAGCTGTACACCATTAGACTACTACTATATAATTGTTAAATTGCATGAACTATTTTATTTCTCAAATAACCATACAAAACTCAAGTTGAATTAGAGGCCCAGACTTCAAAGAATCATTCCCAAGAAATGACTGAAGGCTTTTATATTGGTTTATAAAGTGGCAAAGCTAAAAGAAAAGGCAGTTAACTGAATAATCACATTGTAAATATTACCAACATAAGCAGTCCTGTTGATGACGTCCTGGGACTTGCATTTGGAAGTCAGATATAAACACAACAAGGCAGTGCAGCATATTTCTGAAACAGAATAATGCATTCCACTGCAGTTCTTTAGAAGATGATGGATTATGAAATCATAAAGAGTAACTGACAAATTAAGCAAGTTCAATTTGATTGGAGAATTTTTGCATTATTTTTATACCCATACTGTCATGGCAATGTTCTTTTCACCATGATCGTGTAAGGAGGTAACTTAAGGTACTCCAGGAGAGGTAAAAGCTTTACTTAAATATAGTTGATTAATATATATATATTTTTTTCAATATCCAACTTATGCTGAGAACATCATGTAAGGCTCTGACATAAACTGGTTTTAAGGAAAGCCTGTTCGTATTGAACTTCAGCTCACATTATGCAACAAGTCATCTTTTGTGGTGATCCTTCTGCTGAACTTTTGTTTGCTGACATTTGATAAATACTTGCTACTGCAGATGTTAATCAAATGGTGTTAATAAATCAAATCAGTTTGTTAAAACCTCATGTGTTGACAGTGCCAAGGTATTCTGTAATCTATGACAAAAGGATCAATAGAAGCACATGAAAACGTTACCACTGTGGAACACTATTGATTTTCGCCTTAGAAATACTTACTTAGCTCCTGAAACAAATCATTAAAATCAATGGAAAGTCTCCCATTGACTTCACTGGGCTTTGGGTTAGGTTTTTAGACTGACAATTCTTTATTCAGACACTGGTTTAAGTTTGCAGGTATAGAGCAGAATAGTGTCCTGATCCTCAATGGCAAGTTCCAGGCATGCCCATGATGCAAATAAGTATCACCCCAGGGATGGTTCCATTGTGTGGTTTCTTAGGAAATACAAATTTAGAAGGTCTGCATGATACGCAAAAATTTGATCCCTCTATTATTACTACTTCAGTTTTTGTGATTTGGTTTTTCAAACTTAAATCGTGCCCTTTTTCATCATATTTAAGCACAATGCTCTAAGTAATGTCCCTTCCCATTAGAATAATTTCTCAAAGAATTTATAGCCTTCAAGGTAAAGGTCTGTGTAATGGGATTATAACCATAACAACTACACAATAGCATCATTAAGGGTACTTCAGTTGCATTTACTTTCCCAGGGCTTGAATTTACTGCTATTCTGTAAAGTCTCTATTCAGAAGAAAAAATACATTTAGTTCAATTTATAGAGCTGACTTTGCCTGAGAGAGATTAGAACTAAAATGATTTGAGACAGAATCAAAGAATTCCATCTTTTTAATTACTCTGTTAAAGGCAGGATCACCTAATACAAATATTTAACTCTGTTGTTGAACACTACTGCTGAAGTCATGAAGAGGAAATTTATAGGGAGCTCTAAAGTCACTTGACAATTCTTTACTTGGGTTATGACTTCTCAGATTGCTGTTTATTGCCAATAGCACTACATTTCAACATAAATAAGATTCATGGGATTAGTGCACTGTCCTGGTAAAGATGTTTAATCTTCACTTTAAATGAGATATGGTAATTGAACCCCTTTCTTGTTGTGTAAGAAGTGCCTTTAAACAAGGCTAGTTATTTTTATACACACTAATGAATCCCTAGCTAAAAAACTTTTTTGGTCAGATGCCAGGCTTGCCTTGTTACCTGCTGCTCTCAGAAAATACAAAGCATGAGGTGAAGAGGGGGAAGAGGAAGAAAAATTACTACTTAATATTCTAGTAAGAAATAAGACCAATACTGCTAAAAATATTCAGCATCAATGGGATTAAAAATGAGAAAGAAAAAAAAAAATCCCTAGGCCACTAAGTAACTAGTTCAAATCCAGCCAGTTTAGTGTTTAAAATTGTCTTTTGAACATTTAGGGGTTTTTCTAAGAAGTTTGATAAACTCCTTTTTACTTTGTTTTTGGGTTGTTTTTCACTGGTCTGAAGCACAGCAAACCTTAGCAGAGAGCTAGAGACAGGACTACCTCTCAGATGTAGGGTGAGCCCTTTCAAGAAAAGTAAAAGAATGCTCGTGATTCACAATTTTCTTTGTCAGAGCCCAAACAATTCCAAAACTTCCAGAAATATAAGGGATGCAGGCTCCCCGCCTGTAACTTCTTCATTCTTAATGGTTGCAAGATAGCAAGCGTTTTATATCATTTTAAATAGTTGAGTACAATACAGAGCTGTTTGTTGTTGGAGTCTTTTAAAGTCCCATGCCATAGGCAATCAACATCTTTAAGATAGTCTCAGGAGTGTTTTCTACTGAGCCTTTCAGTTCTCCTTCCTTAGCTACAGGGGTCATTGCAGCATCATTTGCAGGATGAACATACCATGCCTGGGCATTCCCAGCATAACGTTTTCATTTAGGTTTACATTTAGCAGGGGGGAGATACATATGGTGCAGTTTCAATATTTGCTGGTTTCAGCTAGTGAATTATGGAACCATGGTTTTGAATCTTTGGCTTCCCTCACTGTCAGGGTACAGCTGACTTCTATTTCTGGAAGGCATCGAAGATTGCACTTACACTAGGAAACTAATTGCAGTTGGGACCTTTTCTGTAGGTCTGTGGGCAAATGCCGCAGCACAGGTCCCATCCAAGTGCCTGGACAATCTCTCATTGTATAACTGTATGGTCTTATTCTTTCTGACCGCTGGGAAGCAAGTCGTAGCTTCTGCCATGCCCTGAGACAAGCCCGGGCATTACAATGAGGAAAGCTGGTTGTTACAGGTGACAGCTGCCAATAAAACAAAGCAGACATTACAGACGTGTGCCCTAGCCCAGCGTTCACCCATATGGATGCAGACAGGTAGCTGACCACAGGCTCTGTGATCCACCCTGAGACCAAACTTCCCCTGAAATAGCAGCATGACCACTGTACCTCCACAAGTACAAATTTTCAAAGGCTTAGAAACCCACCAACAGGCACCATTTTCCAAAGGGTGAAGCAGGAAGGATTTGTTGAGGATGCACCCTCACAACCCCTGGCCCTAAATATCCCACAAGGTCAAGAACTTTCCCAGTGTCCCAGCACAAAGTAATTGTGCCCCCTCCATCAAAAACATTGAGGAATTCAGACATAAAAATATAAATGAAAGATTTGCCCAACAGTATTTAAAATCCCCCCACCCAACAGTGAGAGACACCTGTGAGGCAGGGGCAGGAAAGGGAAGTGGCAGCAGAAGTGCAAGCCCCTCCTCACTCGGTGGGGAAAGCAAACCTCCAAGGTGGCCACCCAAAACACACCGCTGCAGCCTGGACAGGGCATGCTGTGGAGCTGGATTTGAGAATTGTGTGATTTTCCAGGGCTGAAGACCTAGGCAATAGAGAAAGTCCTGCCCCGTTGGGCCTCTTCAGAGATGTTTTTATTTTTTACATTAGTACAAGTCCTTGTACAAGTTTTTCATACTGAAAAATATGAATTTTTGGTCACTTCTGATTTCTGTCATGAGGAACAATGACGTATGCCTTCTGATTTTGTGTGACTGCCTGGAAGCTGCTAAATGACTTCTCAGTGCCA
The DNA here is from genome assembly GCA_026283785.1 of Coracopsis vasa. NCBI lineage: Eukaryota > Metazoa > Chordata > Aves > Psittaciformes > Psittacidae > Coracopsis > Coracopsis vasa. The sequence goes on from JANHGB010061575.1 coordinate 62,348, forward strand.
TAGAAATGTGCCTTCTCGCATTTGATGTTCCCAAAAGTTAACGTGCAAATTCATCAATGTTGTTATTGCACAAAAGGCAAAGAAATGCATTCATCATCTGTCCCTTCTTTTGGAAACTTAGTTCATCTACTTCTCCCTTATTTTAACTTTAATCTTTTGACACACTGGAATTCACATTTGTAGGCCACTGATCTGTTTCAGTTAATTCTTGTTAATGTTAGTTTTTTAGTTGCTTAGTATGGCAACATAGAAGTATTTTGTCTAATTCAGAAAAGCCTGGGTAAGAAAGCAGAAATGTCGTATTTTTATCTCCACTCCCTCTATCCCCCTTTGTGAGAGACCCCACTATATTAGACTGTAATCTTCTCTGCCAAAACAATGTAATGGCTTTTCTGAAAACCAGTGAATGACTGCTCATCCAGGGCATTTTGCAAATATAGAAATAATTGCAAGATAAAGCATTCAGATTGCATGAGTAATAACTGGTATCAAATACCATATCTCACTTATTTTAACTGCCTTTTTTGTATAACAATTCTTTTTAAAAACTAGTTGTGCTTAGTATTATGATGCCTGCACTGGTGATGTGCTTGTAACAATTTATGCAACAATGAAGTCATACCAACAGATCCCCTATTTTTCAGGACTCATCAAATTATTCTTTCTGCAGATGGAGTCATAATTCTGCCTACCCTATATACCACAGTGTATGGAATCACAGACTCCAAAAAAAGAGTTTATACACGATTTCAAATGTATTTAAGTACCTGTCATTAAAAATCATTATGTTCAACTCAGTACAGGTTAGAATGGAGGGGGGGTTAGCAAACACGCTAGGGTATGTGCATCGAGCTGTCACCTTTAAGATATGAACAGAACTATTCCACTCTGTTCAAGTTCCTTACAGATTACCCAAGACTATATTTTGATTATTTTGATGTCATGCTTGAGCACAGTTGTGTAAGGGGACACAGCTGGTATTTCATAGCTGGAGGGAAAAAAGAGAGTCCTACAATGAATATAATGAAGCATAGCAAAGGATAAATACATCATTCTGGCTGCTGCACTTGTATTTACCCTCTGCTAAACGCAAAGTACAGCAGATCTGGTGAGATACTCTTCATTGTACTTGCTTGTTAATTTAGGAGTCAATCAGTCATTGACTCATGCCAGGAATTCAGAGTTGAGCACCATGAGTTGTCTTTCCAATGGCATTTATGTGGTTAACCAAGGCCTATACACACACACTCAGCCACCAGTTGTTAAAGTGCTAAGAAGTCACTAGACACTCCCGATTTCTAGAGGTCTAGACAGGCTGTAAAGAAGGGAATGTTTAGCAGAGTCCTGGCTTTTATAGATTCAGATGCATCCTACTCACAAAGTGAAAGTAGAGGGGTTTACTCCAACGTGAGAAGAACTCTCAAAAACCAAATGAACCTCTCATCACAATCTCCCAAATCAGCTTTACAAGAAGATTTTGAAACAATGATTGGTGTGAATAACGTTTGTATGGTACCCACAGACACTCTCATTTAGCATAAAAGCCATATTTTCATAAATCAGATTCTGTACAACCATATAGACACAGGTATCCTTCTTTCTATCAGTCCTTTAAAACATAACTGGCCTACCTAAATCAAATACACAGTTCACCAGGCAAGGACTTAAAGATGAGAACTTACTCAGATAAGGACTACTGTCAAGCTCTTTAGAACTGTGCAATTAATTAGAACTCCTTAAAGGTGGTTTATAGTCAATATTGAATCAAATCTTAGAATCTCATCTACTATGTTGTTAATTCTATGCAACTCTTCGGAAAACTGTGCCTATATAACATATCCAATCATACTCCGAACCAGCTTGCATATGTTTTCAAAAGTCTTGTGTCGTAACACCACAGTAATCAATAACCACACCTGCCTTTGGCAAACATTCATCTAGAGAACATCTTAGAACATCTTGCCAAGTGCAAGGTCCTACACCTGGGTCGGAGCAATCCCAGGCACAGCTACAGGTTGGGCAGAGAAGAGATTCAGA
>JANHGB010061575.1:64484-86412 GCA_026283785.1 Coracopsis vasa
TGGGTTGCCCAAGGAAGTTGTGAATGCTCCATCCCTGACAGTGTTCAAGGCCAGGTTGGGCAGAGTCTTGGGTGACATGGTTTAGTGTGAGGTGTCTGTGCCCAAGACAGGGGTGTTGGAACTAGATGATTAAGGTCCTTTCCAACCCTAACTATTTTATGATTTTATGATTCTACTCCTCTCATCTTTTAAGGAATCCATATCTTCTCAAAGAAAAAAATTCTGCTTTCTATTCTGGTGGTTGGGGGAGGTAAAGAAAACTTTTTATTGCCAGACTCACTGAAGCAGTCCCTTTGTGATTGCTGTTCGTGCACTTGGTTTCTCCAAGAAGTGGACGAAGGGGAAGTGGTGTTAGGGAACTGGCAGAGAAGGATCAAAACAAGTTTGTCTCTATTATTCTGTGAATTCAGTTTTAAAATAACCACAAAACCAACCAACAAACCCCCAGTTCTTTTCTGTCCTGTCCCCGTCTCCCACCTGCATTGATTCCTGTTAAAATCTACATCATATGTCATTATCTAGTCCATCTTTCTGTCAGAAGAATTCTCTTAATGTCTCTTGATTTTTGGAAAGGTCCAAAAGGTCATGGTTTTGTAAGTCCTTAGAATGCTAGAAGAAGAGCGGGTGGTGATGGGACTGTTTAAGTGTTTTTCTTTGATTTATAGTCTTTGATTCAGGAGGGAAAAAAGGTAGTTATGACATTAATGTTTAATTATCTCTTGTTCTTATGTTTTTATTATGTTGTACACCATAGATTCCAGAAAATACATGTGTGCCTGTACTTACGTACAGTGTAAAAGTTACAGTCTCGTGACAGTGGCAAATTCCTGCTTTGGGGCTATTCTGAATAAGTTTTCTTGAGCATAATCATTGGTCTACTGTATCCACTTGTTCATTCACAGAATATTTGAGTTTAAGCCTTGTTAGCAGTAGTTTGTAGTAAAGTCTTTTGTATTTTGTATTTTGAATTATTTCCTAAATGCTGCATTCCCAACTGACCATGTTTATATACTTTTTTTGCCACTGTTAGTTGTATTGCGAACAGTAAAATGGTTAAGATGACTGCCACATGCTTATGTAAGTTGCACTCATTTTTAAATCAAACTATTTATGGTACAGGCTATTTAGTCTGTTCAGAAAATGAAAACTCTAAATGCATTCCCCCTGAGCATGTAGATTTGCTTAGACCTTTCTTATGTCTGACTCCATGAGTATTTTTTTTTTTTTTTCTTACTGTAGTGAGCTTTTTGTGGGGGGTTTTCTGGAGGGTTTTTTTTGGTTTGTTTTCCCAGCAAGTGTATGGTACACTTAAAATTGTAGGGCAAGATATTTCTGTGTATAGTAGAGTTTGAGAATTATGTAAACATGTTACATAATTGTAAATAATCTCAGTTTTCATTAAACTGCAGTAAATGTCAAGCAACCAGAAAAACATAATGGTTTGGATAATTTGTTCATGAGTAGTGATGATCCCATGTGATGTAGCATGAGCATCTTAGGTCCTTGACTACCTGATATTATGTACAGCATGACAGAATGCTACTAGAAGATTACATTGCAGACAGATACTCTACAAAAACATTGATGGATTTTTTTTTTTTTTCCAATATTCAGGAAGTGTTGTGGTTATTTCAGGAGTGCATTCTTAAAAAGCAGTGAAATATTTGTATTGCAGTTGAGTTAAACAGTATTTAAGTGGGGTTCTTTTAACAGTTAATTACATTGCTACCTATGAAAAAAAGAATGCTTAAACAGTAAGTGAGTTTATGACGGTGTAAACCCCCAGATTGATTTATAATAGCTTGTTGTTATGGATATATTTGAGTACATGTAATTTGTGTTAGGTTTATCAATTAAGTTGGATAGTCAGAGATGAGTAACTTCTGAATGTATTAATGTAATTGTAAAACTTTCTGCTGAATAACTTTTCAAGAGGGATCTGTGAAGTTTGCAAACTTTTTAGGTGTTTAATTCTTTCATAGCACTAGGTTAAACTCGTATCACTTCTGTACATCTAATATTAAAATACTAAGATTTTTAAGCACACTGTAGGTGTTTTTACATACTTTGCCCTGCTGTTTGGGTTATTTTCTCTGTTCTGGGATTCTTGTTTGCTAATCCCTGAAATTCACAACTAATCCAGATTGATCGTTTTTTGTTTTCCTGCGGTCAAGGCTAGGAATCCTTCCTGGTTCTTCCAAATAAAAACAAAATGAAGACTTAGGCAGGTTTTCAGGGAACCTGTGGACAATTAACTGTTCACTAATGTTTAGTTTCCTGGCTTGCTTGAATGTAGATGATTTGGATTTCACAGGGATGCTCATTGTTCTATCATTTAACCTTGAAAATAAGAGTTCTAGAAATGTTACCTGTTTTTCTTCACTGGCTAAAACACTAAGTAAACTATGACCAACCAGATACATTGATTGCAACCAGAACTATTGATTGCCTAGTTCATTGCAACTGTGAGGTGCCTGTGTATCCCAGAAGAAAATCTGTAAATGAAGTCAGAGATTTATGGCTTGGACTGCTTTTGTAATGGACTAATTTATAGTAGTCTTTTCTGTCTTACCTAAAGGGAGAGTCTGATTCTGAAATCTTCCTGGTGAGATCTCATCATGCCATTTTTGAGATTTAACACTTCTGTTTCTCCCCGCTGGCTGCCCACTTCTGATTCAGTGTTTTGTATCTGATTATAGCACATGGGATTTTGAGGTGAATCAGGGAGCTGATCTAGATTGAACTAGTATTTAGGGCTTGTAAATCAAAGTTCAGCTCTAATAATGTTCAGTTCACCATTTGGTCCCTAAACATTTCTGCTAGCACATTGGGAGGGACAAGCATTCAAAGGAAAGGACAAGCAAATTCTTTTTTCAGAATCATTGTAATTTTGCTGGTTTAAAGTGATTATAAAACAGTCGGGTGAGACTCCCGTTGTGATCATTTTCTCTTGTGAAAACACCCAGAGTTTGCATTATAGCTAAGCATTTTGTGTCAAGCAATTCTTCCCTGGACAAAGAGATTATTTCCCCCAACCTCCTTCAAAAGTGATTTCCTGAAGTTAAAAGGGTTTCGTGCCTAATGCTCGCTTGTTTCAGTTTTTTAATGTTTTTTGGAGTTCAGCGACAGTACCAAACCCCATCTGTCTTTTCTGGGATTGCTGCTGTTTCTTCAGTGTTTTCAGTTGTGACACTGAATGCTGGAGAAAAAAACCAGATGCATTTGGATGTTAAGTATTCCTTTTCTTTATAAATGCATATTTTTATTTCTCTGCATAGAAGGGAAATAGACTGCAGCCTTATGCTCCCTGTTAAAAAAGTTTGTAAGAAGCTTAATATTTGGGTGTAATTATGTTTGTAATTTTCGGTTTTGTAGGGAGTTTTTTATCTTTTTTTCTTCTGTTAATTATTATGAATTTCTAATGTTTAAGAATTCCCCTTCTCCTTTTTTTCTGGAAATAGCATTCAATAGCACCTTAATCAGAAGTACTAATATTACAGAATTTACTAGTAAGTTAAATCTTTCTGCTTATTCCCAGACTAGTCTAGGTTATATCTATTCTATTACGTAATCTTCTTTAAAGAGGCATCATTGTTTTACACTAGTAATTTAAAAACTGACTTAAAATGTGAAATACATTTGAAAGTCCAATTTTATTTAGGTTAAAGCAGTTGTGGGAGCAATTCTGTAAATTGCGAACATGTAATTTTGAATTCCAGTAATGAGATGTTCTTTGGCTCTTACTTGAAAGTAATAATTTGAATTTTAGAAGTTGCTTTTTGTAGTAAGTTACTAAAAATTCTCACCCTGCATACAATTTAAGCATGCTTTTTATGATTCTTTCATGTTGGTGTTCAGTTACTGACAGGTTTGGTAAAAGTAATGAGTACTTTAACATAAATCAGTAGATAGTACTACAGTGTTTGAATTTGTAGCTTAAGTGTATCTCTGTTATTCTTTATGTGCAGTTTCTGTTTATTCTAAAATCTATTCAGTTGAATTGAGCATGTATAAATAAATAATGTCTTTACACTTACCTACTTGAAAATTTGTTGATTATAAAGGTAGTGTCTCATTAGAAAACTATTTTGTCTGTCTGATTAACTTTTCAAATACATAAAAAGTTGCTCTTCTAATCAAAGTGGTTGAGTGTACATGACAAATTATTAAAATAATAGAACTGTATTTAAGCAAGTATGCACAGAGAATTGAACATAGGTTTTCTTTTACAAGTGTTCAAATTTGTATGAAACTTATATTTAACTAATTTGAAAATTAGACAAAATGTGTAATAAGTTGAATTAAGAGTAGCTCCGTAGGTAAACTGTTGGAGAATTGGTGGGCCTCGAGTATCCATGGTCATGTGTATATCTGGAATGGAGCCTAGTAATCCTTCCTGGCAGAAAAGTTTGCTAAAATACCATACTATTACATAAATATGGAAACTGGGGATTCTTTTGGTTATGGTTCTCGGGTAAACATTGTTTAAAAAAAGATTCTACTCTTTCTTTTTACTTTCCATTTTTTTTTTTTTTTTTTTTTGTGAAATCCCAGGCTTTAGACAGTACTGGTTTTGATTTGCTAAAATGGAAAAATGGTGATGTGAAATGGTCATTAACTTGAAGCGATGACTTGTGCATTATATGAGTTCTTGGAAAGAATTTTTTTATTTTTTTTTTTTAAATCTGATGCTGAATCAAAGGAACAGGTATCTCTTGGAGGTATCCAAATACTTAATGTACATATTTCTTCAACAACTGGAAGGAACAGAGAACCTGCATACAATTATATAGTCTAACTTAACAGTTCTGATACAGTATTGCTTAGCTCTTCTGGCCAGTCAAGTGTGAAAAACAAATTTTAAATACACAGCCTTATTTAGCAGAATTATTCTGAAAATGTGCTTATTCATAGCATTTTAGAAGTATGTTTAGATCTAATTTTCAGATAGGTTTATATTCTATTTCAAAATAGTGTTTAATTGTCCAGAAGTGTAACATTGCTTCCCATCCTGTAGGGAAAGAATGACACAGAGAACAAAACAGGCTTGTGCTTAAACAGCAGTATATATGCCAAAGATTTTCAGCTCCTTTCCTCTCCTCCCTCTCATCTAAAAGCAGAGAAAACTCAAAGCATACACTTGAGTCCAGGTCATGGAACTGCTTGGAGTTCCAATTTGTTTGTCTAACGCTTGTGAGAACTGGGAAGAAGTCATGGGCTATTCTGTTAAGCAGAGAGTCTGACTACTTGTCCTAGGATTTCAGAATCAAAGCATCAGATTACGGTGTTATTTTAATGTATTTTTGCTTTCAACCTCTTTTTTGTTTCCTAAACGTACAAGTCTGTCACTTTGTGCTGCTTGTGTCTAGGGCAGACGTTATGTGTTGCTTATTGGCTTCAGGGGAATGCTCTGGTGGCAGTGTGTTTGGCTGTCAGGGGCATGACTGCAAAAACTTCAGATTTTTCTGCTGTCTAAACCTCTTGTATACAAGACTGCATTTGATTTGTGGGAAGCTACATCACCCTGATTTTCTTCCTCTATGTTCGCAGCAAATGATGCTCTTCTAAGATGTCAGGGAGTTAGACCAAAATATGTGTTTCAGATTGAAATTCTTAGTGTTTGCATGAAGAACTGGGCCTTGAGCAACCTGGTCTACTGGGAAGTTGTCCCTGCCGAGGCCAGGGGGCTTGGAACTAGATGATTGTAAGATCCTTTCCCACACTAATTATTCTGGGATTCTGTGCTCCATACTGTTACTCTCTACAAAACATATGGACACTGCCACTTCCTAACAATATAGAAATCAGCAGATTGGGTAAAGAACTAATATCACATCTCCTTGTTTGCTGCAGCATCTATGCAAAGAAAACGCTGTACCATATGTAGTACTACTATTACTAGTAATAGTAATGATAAGGGAAATAACAGAAGAAGGTAATATTAAAAGGAAAAGGGAAAAAAACAATGAACACAAGTGATTCACAATACAATCGCTCACCACCCACTGACAAATACACAGCCTGAACTGAGCAGCAATCCGTCCCTTCCAGGTAACTCCCCCCAGTTTATATACTGGGCATGACTTGCTGTGGTATGGAATATCCGTTTGGCTAGTTTGGGTCAGGTGTCCTGTCTCTGCTTCCTTCTGGCTTCTTGTGCCACCCGTCACTGGCAGAGCATGAGAGACTGAAAAGTCCTTGATCAGGGTAAGCATTACTTAGCAACAACTAAAAAACTGGGGTATGATCAGCATTGTTCTCAGACTAAAGCTGAAACACAGCACTGCCCCAGCTACTAGGAAGGAGAAAAATAAGTTATAGCTGAACCCAGGACACAGGTGAAAGACATTTATGTTCTTGTACCTTGCATCTGCACTACTCAAAACTATTGGATGGATATTGCTTGCATTCTTCAGTTCTTGTGAAGGTGAATAGCACTGAGCATGACACAAATAGTAGGGCAATTTTAGCATAAAGAGTGTTTCAAGCACTTCTTTTACTACAGCCTTACCAAGTTATCCACAAGATTTTGTATATCCCATAAGAACGGAGAGGTCTGTTAAAACAAAAAGGGATAGCGCTTGTGAAGGATTCAGCTACCTTGAGCTGCGGGACAGCATCTTGTTTCAGGGAGGTGAAATAATCCAAACCTCTTTAAGAGCAAAATGACTTAGCAACTATTTTAAGTTGGAGCTGTCTTTGAGCCCTTTTTATTTTTTTTTTCTTCTTCTAAAGCAGGATTATGAGGATAGCTTCCTAAAAGGGAAATGAAATCAGTGCAGTTTATCCTACCAGCCTTAATGGAGTACAGTAGGGCAGATCAGTGTAGAAATAAGAAATACTGATTGCTTTAAGTGTTGTAACATGCATACTTATCTTACATTTAGAAGAATATTTGTCATGTAGAATAAAAATAAGGTATTTTGAAAAGTTAAATTGTGAATACAGACTTCTGGGTGAAATCCTGTGGAAATCCAAATACCATTTATTCCTGAAAGCTTGAGAAAGTATACTTCATTCATTTTGTCTCATATTCAGATTCAGATTTTTTTCCTGTAAAAAAATTTTCTGATATTTTCTGATAAAAGTGAAATTTGCTTCTGACTTCACCGTTAGACAGCTCATGCAGTGTCAACTGTGGAAAGACTGGCTAGTAGTGAAGGACCTGTTTCACTTTGATGTGTTTACTGTAAGCCTGATTTTTTTTAAAGCCATGGAGTTGTTTAATATGTCCCAGCTGTAGCCTGTGATTACAGGCTCTGTGAAAGAGGGCTCTAGCTCCATCGAAACAAAATTGATCTTTTTATGCTCAGCTGTAAGTCATGTGTACTCCAGCCAGGAATTGCGTTAATCTCATCACTTGGATCTGAAACTTTCTGGCCTGGTACTAGACCAACAAAAATAAACAAATGTTATGACTAATGATGTGAATACCAACAACCTGCCTACAGACAATGTCACTGTGTAACCAAGGTGTTAGGACTGCAAAACACAGTTTTCCTTAACCTACCAAAGTCGTGACTGAAAGAGGGGTACAGTGTTCTTTTGAATCAGTTTGTGCTGTTATATAGCTATGAGTGACCTATGAGTGATTGTAATTTATAAAGCTCCTAGTTTAACATTCAGTTTTTAGATAAATCAGTTTCCAATCCCATCCTCTGCTCACAGCACACAGAAGAGCACAGAAGTTATTTGGCAATATGAAGTGGAAATTAATATACTTCAGTGCTGGTGGCTGCCCTTTTACAGCTGCTATCTGTAGTTTTTCAGCCTGCCTTTTCTGGTGTTAAAACACTCAATTTGGTGCCAGGCTCTCTGTAAGGAAGAGAGCATGCTAAAGCCTTTATCAAGTCAAGCTACTGAATACTGTTCAAGTCCTTTGAAGCTGTACAATAATTTTGGCAGGAATGCATCAGTGCATCTTAGGATGAACAATTGTATTCATATTCTGGTCTTTCCATTATCTGTTTTGGCTTGTCCTATTTCTGGCCTAAGATCATGGAACAAGTGGGTCTGAAATAATCTAGACTTCCTAATGGAGATAAGCCATTGAAGCAATTCAACGGAGGGCAGCTACAGCTTTATCTGAGTGTTGATGGTTTAAACATTACCTTATACTACCAAGGTTTCCTGCTGCAACAGTTTCAAGGTAGACCTTGCTTATGGAAAGAGGGACTCACAGCTTTCCTCCCACCAGACTTTTTTTTTATCGTATTAATGTTCTTTATAGAGAATGCTGAAGTGAGTGAAGAATGAAAACATTTCAAAATGTTTTCTGCATTGTATAGTATCTAAGGCACATATCCCTCAGAAAGTCAGGCTAAGCAGAGATAAAACTTTCTATCTTAAAATAATGTTAACAGAAGATGAATGTGGCATTAAAGGAAAAAAAAATACATTGCAGAAACAAATGTCTAATTTCGATGCACTCTTCCTTCCCTGTTCCCAAAAGCAAAAAGAAAAAAGAGAAAAAGTTTAAGCTATGGCTTATATGACATCTATGTATGCACAAATATATAGCTGCATACACATGTATGTGTATATATATGTAGTTGGCAGATAATGTTTTAATTTAAGGTATCTTTTCTGTTTCAGTAGGAAATCGGGTACTGCAGGCCCTCAACTATGGCACACACTCAAGTGTCTTTAGATGTACACATGATTATAGATAACATCAATGTGCTAATACGTTCTACTGGAATAAACATATATAGATAAAATGCAATCAATATAATGTTATGTGTAACTTCTTAATAGGATCTCTTTTTGTGATACCTTTGTGGGTAGATATTCATGCAGCGTCTTATCAGAAGATACCATAAAATAGGCAAGGTTCATTTTATGGTTCCTTATGTTAACAAATTCTCATGGAATGATAGAAAAGACTTGCCCAGTGTGTTTTATAGCAATTAGTCGTGTCAGAGAAACTTATGAAGTCTGGCCACCAAAGCTTAATTCAAAGCTTCAAAAGTGGAAGCTGATATTTTCTGGTGTGTAGGGAGTATGTGGTTCATATTTTTCTGTACTGTCAATCTTTTGCATTGCTCTGTATTGACTCCTGTCTGTTCCTTGTTTTTTCTATATCTGCTCTCCTAATTTCTGTCTTATGTTTTGTTGCCGTTTATATGCCCCTGTCCACTTCCCTCCTCTGTTTTCTCTGTGTGGAGTCATATCCTCCATGAGTATTTTTTGCTGGGGATCTTGAAATCGGTTTTCTTATTCCCTCACTGAACTCAACTTCTTTCTAATCTAGGGTTTTTCTTCTAGTTTAAGGTGGCCAAAGTGAGGAGAGGCTAGTGGTAGTCAGGTCACAAAGTGTTCCATAGGTCTTCATGCTTCCCAGTACCATTTTCTTTTCTTTCTCAATTGTTCATTTTGGGTATAAAAGTTGTAGTGAATACATTTAAACTAATGCTAGTCAGTATCTCATTTTATCTCTGCAGGAAAGTGAATACTTCTTTACAGGTGTAAGTATGTTTTAGAGTAATCTAGTCACTGATGCAGAAAAATGAATGTCTAAGGGTGCGTTACAGAAATTGTCTGCGTCCTATCCACTCTTCCATATATGTGGTTATCAGAAAAACAGAAATCTTTGATTTAGTCAGTGTATTCAATTCAGAGTATTTTCAAGGGTTGTCATATAAAAACTCATCAGAGGCTTGACAGAGAAATCATAATGATCTGGTTATTTTTAACTTGTTTACAGCACTGTGACTGTTAGCTATCACAGAAGTCTGTCAGGGATATTTCAGAAGCAGGAAACTTGATGTTTAACCAGCTGATTCAGAACTTTTTTCTCCTCTTTCTGCCATAAGAATGGCTTAATTCAAACAGTTTAAATTTTCTTTGGTAGCATAAACAGTTTAATTTTTTAAAGTTTTTGTTGTCATAAATCGTTGGCTCTATGGCTAATTCATAGCATGGTTGACTAAAAGGAATGAATTTACACTTCGTAGTTCTTGCACAGCTTCAGCTGATTCTGAAAGGATGGTCAAGCCTGTGAAATTGTTTGCTGAGCCACCCAAGTAAATCAAATAAGTGGTTAAAAATTCTAATGGTATAGCTCTTAATGCATGAAGTGCAATAGTGTGCCTTTTATGGAAATACCAGCAGGCTCTGATGACTAATGTGATTGTGTTGCTTTTATTCTGCAAATGGGCAATAGTCTCTTTTAGATTTATTGATAGCAATTCATTTATGTGGAACAAAAGTTTTTAATAGGAAGAAGCCCAAATCAAAGTGAGAAGGTGGGGAGAAGTGAGGGAGACATTTAAGCTAACCATGTGAATAGCCGTTTGTATGTGTAACGGTTGATTTATGAGTGTAGTTAACTCTGAAATTTCACAAGTTCTGTGTTGGTAAACCAAATGACAGTTTGGTTCGTATTTTTTTTAAATTGTGACTGTTGTCTTCAGATGTGTTGAAACGCCTGGCTTTAGTGAATACTTACAGCTGTGAACTCCTGCAAAAGTAAGTACAGCGTTTCATTTTGTGGAAGTCTCCTTGAAAGGACTCAGTGTATTTTAACTGGTGTAAATATATCTTGCAACAAAGCCTGTTCTGAATGTCTTAAAAGCAAATTCGAAGGATAGCAATGAATTTGTGATGCAGAAGCAGGAGCTATTGCTGAGAATCACCTTGTGTAGGAACTATCAAACATCTCTTAGGCTGGAACAGTGTTAAATTCCTGTTGAGATGGTTGAGATTCAGAGTAGTGACCTGCAGATAAATCTCTCATAGCAATAGGTGGAGACATTTCTTCAAGAAGTGTTAATCTCACACTTCTGAGAGGGAAGCTCACTTTCTGGAACAACTTGTGTATTAAACAATAGTCCAGTATTTTTTGGAGTTTGTTAGCTCTGTTTCCCTCTAGTGTACACCTCAGGTGCTAGTAATTGTTTAACTTGTAAACAAGAATAGCAGACTGTACTTAAAAAGCTGAAGTTTATGATCCACAGATTTTCAGTAGACTTTTCCCCATGCTTTGTAGTATATACACAATTTTATGTTTTCTTGAATCCTTTCTTGGTTCATTTTGATTCCAAAAATAAGATAAAATGGGAAAAAGAAAAAATTAAAAAGATTTAATCATTATAAAACTGCTTTTAGCAGAGCCAACACTTAGAATTTACAAATTAAGAAATCTGACAATGTGCTGGTTCACTGTCACAACCCTTATTTCACAAATATTCAGTCAATAATCATGTATTGTATGCCCTGGTAAGAAAGCCAGTTCATTGTCCTCATAGCTTTTAGTACTAATGTGATACTTGTGATAATCCTGGGATTATCTGTGAGGTACAGAAACTCACTTGTGTTTGCAACTTTTAGTTGCACCTAGTATTCTGCAGAACTATTCTGGAAATTAGTACTTGTTGCATAGTAGCATCATTCCTGAGCTAGCTCACACTGCCTGGAAAACTTACTTGTCTTGTAACCTTTATTATGTAGCAAGAGCTGCTTCTAGTTGCTCCGTGGAGTAAGAGAACCATAAAATCCTAATGACGTTTTTACTAGTATCTGTGGTGGCATCTCAATGTATAAAAGAGGCTTATAAGAAAGATGGAGGGAGACTTTTTACCAAGGTCTGTAGTGACAGGAGGAAGGACAATGGTTTTAAACTGAAGGACAGCAATCAGGTTTAGGTTGTACATAAGAAAGACTATTTTTATGGTGGGGGTGGGTGAAACACTGAAGCAGGGTGCTCAGAGAAGTGAATGTCCCATTGTCCAAGTGCTCAAGGCATTTGGATGGGGATTTGAGCAACCTGATCTAAGCAAGAGTGTCCCTGCCCTTGTCAGGAAGGGTTTGAACTAAATGATCTTTAAAGGTCCCTTTCAACTCAAACCATTCTCTGATTGTGATCTACTTAGTAGAGGAATTACTGGCCAAGAACCTGTTAGCTACTTGCTAAAATGAATATCAGTGTTCCAGTTAAGTGGTGATCTTATTATCATTCAGGTTTTAGTATTTGCTGGTGTAGTGTACCATGTAGCTGTTAAAAATAAATTCTACTTTGTGGAGACTTGTATATAGGGTAGAGATGACTTTCACTCCTTTTGCTTCCAGAGCAGTGGGATAAATAAGGTCTCTTATTGTCTAATACTAGTCTTACTTTAAAGGACAGAAATTTAATCATTACCACAGAATAATGTGTGACTTGTTTTGAAAATGTTAGATCTCTGCAGAGCAATACTTCCAGCTCCTTTTCCACCTGGCAAATCGATCTCTCTGTGCCTGATTATTTATATATTTTTTGAACCTGTGTAAATACTAAACTGTCTGTATTGTTCCCATGACATTTTTTGGTGTCTTCTATCACAGATGGAAGAGGGAAAACAGTAAATAGGTAACACTGGTCCATTTAGATGTTGCTGGCTCACAAGGATGACAGACCGTAATGAAAGCAATAAAAGCAAAGTGAACACCAAAGTACATGAAGCAACACAAAATATATATCTAAGAGAGAATAAAGATTGATCATGATTTTTTGAATTTTAGTAGCAACCTGTGTCATTAACATGCTTGCCCACAGACCACAGATGAAACCCCATGATGCTTGAGTCCTGTTTCCAAACAGTGTGATTGTTTCAGTTGTACGAAAAATGGATTTCCTCCACCCGGGTTTCTCTTACCTCAGAATTGCATATTGCTTTTGTGTGATGAAGGCACACCACATTATATCATAATATTCTTCATTTACAGAATCTGTGGAAATAATTTCAAACATGGATAAAACTGATTATTGCTGACGTTTAAGCTAATAAAGACGAAACTAACCACCACCACCCCCCCAAAAAAAAACCCCATAAACATACAAATAAACAAAAACCACACAAAACAACAAAAACCCCAACCAAACAGAAAAATCCAAGAGAAGGGATGTTTTTATTGCTTTATGCTCCCATTTCATCAATGTGATATAAGAGTATTCTCATCATGCTGGCTTTAATGAATAACATGCTATCTCAGCACTCTCAACTGCTCCAGGCCATCAAATGATACATATGTGTAACTACTGTATGACTATGTAACTGTTCTATGGCTAAGTGGACAGGGATATCGAACCAAGAATTGTCAGATGACCTTGTATAACTTTATCATATGAGTTTTATTTTGCTCTATACTTCTTTATTGTGTACATTTCTGGTGTCCTCAACATAAAAAGGACATGGAACTCTTGGAACAAGTCCAGAGGAGGGCCATGAGAATGATCAGGGGACTGGAGCACCTCCCATATGAAGATAGGCTGAGAAAGTTGGGGCTTTCAGCCTGGAGAAGAGAAGGCTGCGTGAAGACCTCTTAGTAGCCTTCCAGTATCTGAAGGGGGCCTACAAGGATGCTGGGAAGGGACTCTTCATTAGGGACTGTAGTGGTAGGACAAGGGGTAATGAGTTCAGACTTAAACAGAGGAAGTTTAGATTGGATAGAAGGAGGAAGTTCTTTACTGTAAGGGTGGTGAGGCACTGGAATGGGTTGCCCAGGGAAGTTGTGAATGCTCCATCGCTGGCGGTGTTCAAGGCCAGGTTGGACAGAGCGTTGGGTGACATGGTTTAGTGTGAGGTGTCCCTGCCCATGGCAAGGTGTTTGGAACTAGATGATCTTAAGGTCCTTTCCAACCCTAACTATTCTATGATTCTACAATTCTACGAATAATAAATGTGCCAAACACTGAAAAATACATCTTCCCACTCCACCTTACTCAGCTTTTGGATTTCTTAGTACTTCTTAAGCAGCTAGCAACAATTCAAATTTCCAGGGTTTGAACAAATCATTTTGTATATCAAATTGACTTTAAGTTCAAAGTAATCTTTACTTCGTCATTAGAGCATACTGCAATGAAAATGCCTTTGAGTTCCGTTTCAGTCTATCTAAACTCATATATGCATAGAGATGTTCTTTCTCATTGTAGATAGTTTTTTCAAAGACCACTTTGAATATAAAAGCAGAGAATACTATGAAAAAATTAAAATAGAATAGTATTTGTGTCATGTTACAATATTTACATGGGTATATAGCTGTGATTCAAAAGACAGC
The DNA here is from genome assembly GCA_026283785.1 of Coracopsis vasa. Taxonomy (NCBI): domain Eukaryota; kingdom Metazoa; phylum Chordata; class Aves; order Psittaciformes; family Psittacidae; genus Coracopsis; species Coracopsis vasa. Next base: position 78,522 of record JANHGB010061575.1, read on the forward strand.
TTAGTCATTTTGTAGGGGCAATGATAAATTACTATCTTTCAGTGAGTACAGCAGCTACTTTATAAAGAGCTTAGTCATTTGCTTGAGAATAATTTTTAAAGTGTGGGTTCCTGTTAAGCACAATGGAGAGCCAATACGTAAATCATTACTTAGTAATGTTCTAATAAACTTTAATACTTGCATTTTTTGAACCGTCATCTGACAGCTGTTGAGGCAGCTGTGATGATTGTTTTCCTGGGAATCTAATTACTTCTAAGGCTTTCTTTTGCAATGTGTTTTGAAGAGTAGATTGGTACAAGTAGTTCTGTTTGTATGGTTTTCATTTCTAACTAATGGCACGTATGCCAAATCCAGGATTAAGTATTTCAGGTTTTGCACTTATTTAGCTCCTTCAGAAATTTGAATCATGAAATCTTGCAGCATATTCAACGTGCTAAGTCATGAAAAGGGGTAATGTGTTAATAATTTGTTATTCATACATACTTTTTATAATGATATGATAAGATACATCATTGCCTCCTAATGTTTTTGACTGAAGAAGGGCTGTGGGACTTCATGTAATAAAACTTAATGTAGTATCTGAGGATTCTTGTAGCACTGAAGAATCCTTGTCAACATCTGGCTCTGTGCTACACTTGTTCTATTCAGTTTTGGAAATAAAGGATCTAGAGAGCAAAACTTCTTCATTAAAACTGGCAAGTAAATTGATTCACAATTTGCCAGCCTAACAAGCGAAGTCTTCAGATCATTAACAGATCATTAACTGGAGCCAATGTTGATTAGACCTCTGGCTACCTTTCAGATAAAGTAATTTATATCCCACCTTCCAAATGCGCTATCTTGTTGCTTATCTGGGAATACAGTTCTGTATGCACAGAAGAGTCAGAGTGGATCATCAGAAACTGAGTATGTGAGTTGCTAAGTTGATCTATAGAGCCAGAATCTCTAAGCTTAAGGTCAAATACTTTCTTCCCTGCTTAAACATAGAGCCAGACATATATACGTGCACTTCTCATTAAGTCATACTCCTAGATATAAGCGTGAATATGCTTACTGCACAAGAATTGCTAACCTTTAGGTCTTAAAAGAAAATAAAAAAATTATGAACACCTTATTGAAAATAGTACTTCTTTGATAACTCTCAATAATTCCCTGTAAGAACCCCACTGAAGATGTCTAGCACATCTATTACAAGTCAGCTGAATGGGAGTGCCACTGCCACAACAGATACACACAATGCTGCTTAGGACTGGGATAATACATGTCTCCAGAAACAACCACAATAGCTTGTTCTCCAGCAGGTTAAAACAAGATTAAATTAATGATTTGGGAAACAAAAATAAATCCTATGCTTATTTAAATGTGACAGCATTTTGCTGTGGCTCCGATCGCCACAGCATCAGAGCATCTAACCACAAATGAACTTATTGTGCTCCTCTGAGGGATGAAGATATCAGCTCTTTCACAGACTCTGAAGTACAGACTGATTTTACTAAAAAACTGACTCAACTTTAAACTGCAAATGGGTGGCAAAGCAGAAAATTGAATCCGGATTTCCCAAATCCAAGCTCAGGACGTTCAGCACAAGACAACCCATGCTTTGCAAAAAAATGTGATTTATTTCTGGTACTTCCAGGTTCTGATGAGACTGGAAGTATTCAGCAAAAAGAAGGAAGTGAAGAAGAGTGTGAAGAATGAAACAAATACAAACATAACAATAATTTTTTTTGCAACCTCAAACTTGGTTTAAGCTGAGGACAAATCTCAGGATTTTTTTTTTTTCAAAGCAAATCAATCTCTAAATAAAAGTCTATTTCTGGTAATTTGAATTTCCTTCTTAAAGCAGGTTAATAACTGTACCTAAAAATACGAAAGAGAATAAAGCAATTTAGAAAGTCAGATATTTGAGGCTCAATTTTAACTTACTGTTGAGCATAGTCTTATGAATGCCTTACTGAAAACAGCACCTCTTCAGGTTGGATCTGCTGCCCAGGATCCAAGTTTTCTGACCTTTCCGCAACCTCGATCAAATAATGAGAATGGCAGAAAACAAATTGATTTTCTTAATAGAATTAGTTTTCTTCTGGGTTTGCACTCTCTTAGCTGCCTGACTGCCAGGTCAGAAAACCATTGTTCCTGGTGCAAGAAAAGGGGTAGAAGACTATGACACAGGGAGAGAAGTGGGACTGTGCTTTTCAGCAACAGATAGCTGCCACAGCAAAGCTAATCTAACAAGAAACCATGTTAAGTAAGGAAAATTTGGTCAGAAATTAAGGTAGCCATTGGTTTTGGACTGAGAGGAAGAAGAGCTTTGCTCCTTTGCTCTTACTTGCTTGAGTGTTTTTCCAGACTGGTTTTTCCCTTTGTACCATGACTGTGCAAATGCTGTGGTCTTCTGAGCACCTAAAACTTCTATGGGATAGAGAAAACCATCTCTGACAGAGTGATTGATGCAAAACGGACACAACTGAGATTGTGGATCCCCTGTTAGACTATCTTATAGGATAAGTTCAGACTTGATCAGACATGAAAACCATGATCACATTCTTCTTGGTTAATCAACTGTTTAACCTTGGGAAAAAAAAATCAAGCAAGAACAACAATAACAAAAAAAAAAAGACAGGAAGAATGAAGAATGCGTGCCCTACATTTCTAATCAGGTATAAGGTTCCCTCAAAGCAGATTTATCATCTAACAAAATCACAGCCAAAAATTTACACACATGGTATAGAAGCTCATCTGCATGCTACACTGTAATTGCTGCAGCTTTCAGAAGGCAACAAATTACTAAGATAGGTGTCTTTCAGTTTAGCACCAGGCTCCCAACAAGATGAAAACAGCTTGTGGTAAATATAATAGCTGGCAGCCTAAACAATAGCAATTAGGAGAACAGCCAAATCCTGTGGTGTCTCTGAAAAATGTGTGAACGGTCTTGCTAGTATAGTGATAAGAAGTTTAAATTAACATGCATTAGCATCCCTGGGAGTCCTAAAGCAGCCCCAAGCCAAGACATCATTAAGTCAGTGCTTCTTCATCCTGGTTGACCTTGGTTGGATTTAAGCAGAACTTGAAAGTTGACACCATCTTACATGCTCTTCTGAGAAGAGACACAAGGGCCCTGAATCAGGACCAAAGAAGAAAAATCAATCAAGCAAACAAACAAAACCGACAACAAAGGAATTCTATTTAAAAGCATCACCTTCATTACAAAAGTGAATTCAGTTGATTAGATTTTTCATGCCCATTAGAGTCCACAAGTCATACACTGTCAAGAAAGGTGGACCCTCTAGACATCCTTAGTGACACATCGGGTACCATCACCTAGTTGAACCTTTAAGACTTTATAAATATGAGAAAAACAGAATATTGGCTTAATCAGTATAGACAACAGCAGCATCTATACTTACAAACATCAAGACGAGATCAAGATTATCAAGACAGTAACTGCCAGCCCCTCATTGTCAACCTCCTTCCTCCCTACTCCACTCAAAAAAAAAGTGCAGTTGAGCTGTAGAGTGCAGTTTTAGGGTGGTGTGAGGTTCCACAAAGCAGAGCTACACAAAACTTCCAGTTTTCCTTGTGCAAACGTGTGCATGTGAAAAGCTACATGGCTGATTAGTACCTGTAAACTTGATTCACAGTAGTGATTATCCATATTGACTAACAAAAGCAGGGGTTTTCCCCCCACAGTGAAGGTGGAAGCATTCACCACGAGGCAGCAGCATGCATTTGCTTCCTGCAAAGTGTCGTTATTTTCAAAGTAAAACTATTTTGGAGCAGCAGAACAGTTTTTGAGGTGGGATCCTGACTTTCACTTTTGCTATAGATTCAAACTGAAAGAGAACATGAGGAAAGTTCATCTTTTTTTTTTTTTAAAAAAAAAAAAAAAAAAAAAAAGAATCCTTGTTTTTATGCACTTTCCTGTTTTCCAGCCAGTGGGGAGAGTTCTTTCCCCTCAAAGGACTGACAGTGCTCAAAATTACAGCACAAAGTACCATGTCCTAAACTTTTCAAAACTTTCCTTAGCTCCACTGAGTGATTGCTAAAGCCCACACCACACGTCCTGTGGAAAAAGTGGTGGGAGGCAGCAATTGAAGGCAGGAAGATACAATAAAGTGCCTCTCAGGGTTTCCTTGGCATAGCAAAGCAGAGTGGAAAACAGTGGAATTAGAAAACTGGATGATTTCCCAGCTCACTCCTGGTTTTGACAGATTGACAGAATTGACAGGAAAGAATCTGCCAGGGTCTGACAGAAGCTCAAGTCACCCCTAGGGGTTTTGGGCTCTGAGGCCCCTTCCTTCAGGTAGGGTAGCTCTGCTCAGGTCACGTTGCTGACTGTCTCCCCCAGCAGTTGCCTGACAGGAGTTGGAGTAATCTCCTAATCATGTTCATCAACCCATATAGCAGATAATGAGAAAAAGGAGTGGGGTAAAAAATAAGAACAAAGCCAAAACCTCAACCAGTTTCAGTCCATGTTCTATTAGTAACTTTTTTTCTTTTTTTCACAAAGAGATCTCAAGGTAGAATAGAATTTTACTTTGTCTTTTACTGCTGAGTAATTGAAACTTCTTTTTTTTTATGTACTAGCAAATTTTAGTAAACAGAGAACATGTTACATCATGGATCTGAGGGTGGATACCAGCTTAACTTCATATTCTCAGTTTTGCATCTACCACGTGGTTAAAACACGCACCAGAAGCATGTGGGAAGGAGCTGAAATGGACCCAAAGCTGCAGTTTCCCCAGACTGGCAAGCGGGTATCAGACTTGCTATGGCCGGACACTTATCAGCTATCACGAAACCAACTTGTGTTGAGTAAAAGTGCCAATACAGTTAAGTAAGATACTGCAAGGGGCGTGGGAGAGGGTGGTATTAAAAACCAGAGTCAGCGGAGACGAGCTGTTACTTAGAGCAGAAGTATTGCCGCACAGTTTGAATAGGCTTCCTGTGGCTGCCCAGAAAGACTAACATCTGGCACTGCAGCCTGCTCTGCTTAAGAGGGAACTCCTTTATCAAGGGTATAGAGAGTAGAAACATAACCACAAAGGTGGGAGAGCAGGTTCATAAGCCATAGCCAACCTCCTACAGTAACTGTTGTCATTTGTTACAGTCTCATTAAGCTTATTTGACACACAGCTGTCTAGATAATCATCTACCATTTCAGATTTGCTGGAACAATCACCTGCCAAAAACACATGGATTCAAAAATTTTAATGAAAGTCTTGAAATTTAGAAGTATTTTTGTACTGTTAGCGGGCATCACAGCAGTGTACCCCAAGTGAATCCCAGCTGGGTTTGGTTTTCTGTTTTTATGACTGTACAAGTAATATGTTGGTTTTTGTTGTAGTTTACATTGTAAAAACAGGCAAACCATGTCACTTTTTAAAAAGTGATAAAATTAAAAACAAGAAGTGAAACAGTGCAGATACCTGAAACTACACCAATTCTGCTAGCTTTGCTACACTACCAACAGAAATAGTCCTGTCCTGTTTAGATAGACTTTGTTTTGCTACATGACTGCATATGCAGCGAAGTGATATCAAGTCCTGAGGGTCCACTCCTTTGATGAGTTAAGCACACAAAGGCCCACATTTTGATGCAATCTGATACCATATATTTAAGTCCTAGACAAACTGCAACTGTGAGGAAGTGATAAACAGAACTTCCTGCACAAAGCTGCCTGAGATAACACTTTCCATGGACTGGAAAAAAAGAGACATGATTGCTACAGAACTAAAAGGGAACTGTTCTGCTCTTAATAAATAACCCTTTCTTTTTCACGTGGCTATTGCAAAAGCCGAATCACAAGTGACTAAGATTCGGTACGCTGCTAAGCGGTTCTACTCACACGTTTTTGAAACGATTCTTTGAGGAACTACACTTAATTCTTAGCTCCAGATCTGTGTTCTCCTGAAAGCTCCTGTGCTGCAGCTGGAGCCCTGCAACTTGGAAACCTCCCAGCTAATATTTTTACTTACATTTTAAAGAAAGTATTAAAGAAAGCTAAACTAAAAAGTTTAGTTAAATGGAAGAATAAGGAGAGATTGTTTAAAGAATAAGGTTAGATTGTCTTCAGCATGAGAAAAATCCTATAGGAAACATAATTAATTCCTTCTCATGGAATTTCCTCTCAATTTTGCATTAACATCACCTCAAACTTGAGAAATTTAATATATTTATAATTACTTTGAATTCACTTTGTTAATATTCGAGCAGCCAGGTTTTCCTCACACTGGAAATTGTGGGGGAAATGAGGTTCAAATGTGAGTACTTAACATGCACCAGTTTGATTTTAAAAAATATTTGAAATATGGAGGTATTTCTTCATGCACAAAATGACTGGAACTCAAAATAAAAATCCATGGAAGTTAAAGATCCAAAGCACATACAATATCTAATACAAAATATCAATAATTCACAACAAACTTTTCAGTGGCCTTTAAGGGGCTGGGGGGAGGGAGGAGAGAGGGAAGAAACACTTGCAGAATAAACTTACTCTTTGTCAAAAGCACAGGCAAATCACTGAAACCTGGAAGAGATTCCACACGTACTTCTATAACAGCTCACCTACTATGCAGATACCTACTCCAATCTCACACAGTGATGTCCTAGAACCAGCCACAGCGTCAAGTCATACTTCTGAGACACCAGAAAGGCTCCGAACTCAGAACATTGCAACCTGTTCTGGCATAAAGAAAGGGTCTTTGTTAATGTTTGCCTGTTATGTATATTTCTTTTGATGCTTTTTTTGGTGGGTTTTTTGGTTTTGGGTTTTTTTTTTTTTAAGAATCTCAGACTGTGTAATGAGTCAGGAGTGAAGCAACTGCAGTATATTAAAAAGCAATCAAATGCTACCTATCCTTGAAGAGTTTTAAAAAACTGCTACTTGTGTTGCAAGTTTGTAAAGTAATAGGAGAAACACAGTAATTAAGTTAATCACACTTCTGTAGTGATATTCCCAGAGATTTGCTCTGTACAGTGTTTCTTGACACATAAAGAGACATAATATCAGTGTTTTTCTAGTCCCTTTTGGACCCCACACATTGCTGGTTAGACCCAAACCCTTCCATGAGCTATCTATGATCATAGCAGTGTTGAAAATGCATTAGCACAACTGTGCTGAGCCCAGGCAAACTAAGCTGGAGCTACCAAGATCTCTCAGTCTTGTGAAATATCTGTTTATTAAAAATAAAACCAAAATACCTTTTCAGCAGCCTTTTTAATTGGATCATTTCGGAAGGCTGAGTTAAAGCACAGCCTCACCAACAATCTGTCTGCCAGGCAGGAAGGAGGAAAATCAGATTTGACTCTGAAAAAGTTGTAAATTGAAACACAGCCCAGTGATTGCTGATGACTATGCAGTCAAAGTAACAAGCTACAGAAAATACTAGGCCTAAAACTGTGGTCTTTCACCGACTCAATACATTCACCATAGCAGGAGCTAACAATGATTATTTTTCTTATAGCCTCTTAGCCATATACTTGGCAAAGAACCAAATGCTATGGATGACTATAGGCTACCATGGTGGCTGCCAGAGGCAAAAAGTTTTTAAATAAACGATAGAATACATAAATGCTTGTCAGTTCTGCCCTATTTCCATTGTTTCTACAATAAATTGCAACTACAGAAACTTGCTCATTTGTAATCTAATTCAAAATTGATTGCTTTCCTTTTAATCTTATACATTTGCTAATTTTATTCTGAGCTTCTGTACATTCCCTACCCTAAAGGCATTCCCATTGCAGATGAATTAATATAATCAGTCCACTAGCAATTTGTATTTTTCTAGGTGCAAGATGTTATTGAATAACATTTTAATGAAATTAATTTTCTTCATGAACTCAAGGGCATACTCAAGGGCCATAATTTGGGATTTATGGACGAAATTAT
>JANHGB010061579.1:0-13020 GCA_026283785.1 Coracopsis vasa
AGTGGATGACCCTCAGTCAGAGGGTGTCCGTGTGTGTCTGTGATTGTGTGCAGGTAGGGTGTTCAACAGTCTGACTCGTCCTACAATAGATTCGTGCCTGGACTTGGTGCCCTCTAGTGTTGTGAAGATTCCAATGTTTAAGAAAAACCTGTAAAACAGATTCCCTGCTTCAGAAACCATGGGTTTGCTAATTCATAATACAGTAATTATTTTAATTATGCTATGTAGCTATGACTTAATGGAAATAACGTGGTCCTGAGCATATCATGCAATTACAGTCACATTACCACATACCTCAGGACATGTTTCTGTAGGCTAAAGCTAACATACCAAGAGCCTGAGCCTGCAAAATACACCCAAATCCATTGGATGCACAGCACTTCACCTGACCCCACTATCCCTGCATCTGGAGTACCAGAAATCTGGCAAACCCTGCACAACCAGTCACTCCTTGTGCAGCTTTGTCAAGCCACTAAAGCTGGTCTGCATCTGTGCTGCTACAAGAAAGGCAGCCCTGCCACTTTCCCAGGTGGCTGCAGGCTTCCATAGCCATGCTCTGGGCAGCCCTGAGGCCCATGGATGTGGCTGTGGGGTGCTGATCTGACTGGGAAAACCCACCACAGTAAGAGCTTTCCAGGTCTGCTGGATGCATAAGACACAAACCTGCAGGAGGCATGCTGCCCCATGTGAAATTTGAAGCCATTCTCATCCCCCTGCAGAACAACTCCCATGGAGCTGGTTTTGCCTGCAGAGGTCATATCCTTAAACTGGCTGAAGCACTGAGTTGTTTAAAATCAGAAGACTTGGTGGGAAACAGTGAGGAAGTTGGCTGCTTAATTGAATTTTCATATTAAATTCTTCTACCTGTTCCAACCTGGAGCCGATGCAGGCTCTTTCCTTCCCAGTGGTGGGCTCCTGGAGGTACCAGAACACAATGAGCACAACCTGCACCAGCATTTGTGGGTGTTCCCCTTCCCAGTCTGTTTTTTCTGGTACGAGATGCTTTGTCCATCCGACCCTCTCCCCATGGGGAGGAGCTCCAAGAAGAGCTCAGCCTCTTTTACAAGCAGGAACTAGACTGCCATTAAATGGTGTGCCAAACATCACTGACCCTCAGAGGGATGTTTTCCTCTTTTTATATCCCCTGTCCCTCCATTTCTCCATCCTCACTGCCAATCACATCATGATTGAAATAAAAATCTGCCCTTAAACTAGGATTGATGCCCCCAGAGCTAACCAGAAATATAGGACACTAAACTTTATATTTGCAATGTTCAGTTTAAAGATCAATCCTCCAGCTTCTCACCAGAAGTATCTCACAAGGGCACCAGTAAGTCACTGAGAGACTGCTGAAAGAAGGACCATGATGGTGGTGGTAGCATTTGAATGCTGGGGTTCAAACAAGCTTAAGGTTTATTTTCAACCTGTTGCCATTTATAGCTGAGATGTCTGAATATATTGCTAAATATTCAAGGTCTTTAGTAGCTATGTCAATCATTAGAGTTCACCTAGAGGATGAATATATTTCCACATTATGCCCTGCAAGCTGTGAAGGGCAACAGAATACTTATATTCCACTAATTAGAAGGCAAGCTAATGCCTAATTCTTTTAAATAGAACACAGAGTAACCTTAGAAGTACTACTCACTCTTTGTGAGCAAGAACCACTGATGCATTTAATTCAAGAACAAGGCAGAAAATTAAGATAGTCTGTTAGATAACTGACCTGTAAAGACAGGTTCAGGAAAGACAGTGGACTATGAAGCGCTCCTAGAAATACTATGATGCTAAAAACTAAAACCTGATTCCTTCCCAGTCTTCAGGAGGGACTTGTTTATTCAGCATAATGTGAAAGGTCTGAGTTCAGAAGGAAACAAGAATTTCCAGAATAGCCTAAAGTTACCCAGTCTGTTGCAACTCTTTATTAACTGAACTTCATGGTAAATCCATCATGGAAGTTTGGGGTTATCCAGGAGCTCCTTGCAATTCTGCCTTGTTTGATATGTATCACCAGTAAAAGATCAAAATGAGTAGCAGAAGGAAAAGGAAGCTGCAAAAGGTTTAGGCCATTGATTAAATGATCACTTTATTCCTGTTGGAAATTACCTGAGACAAGATGTGGCAGAAAGCAAACATCATCTCTGCCTCAAAGGAACAAAATCTTGCTCTAAAACTTGCCTCCCATCATTTTTATTATGTACCATAAACTGTGTCCTAACAACTCCCAATGTCTGGGTACCTTGGAATCACACTGATTACAGTACTCAGGTTGGATACAAGTGTGGATTTGAAATAGCAATGACTTCTGCAGACCTGGGTGAGGAATATGCTGCAGTTTTTGTAGAAAGGCATGAAACTGTCAAAAATGATGGTTTGAAAATTTCTGTTGCTTCTTTCAGCTACAAACACCAATGGAACATGCTTGCAGAGGGGCAAGAGACCACAAAGGTTCAACAACTGTCAGTAACACAGTATGTCTTAGATATGTACATGTATCATGAAAGCATGTGCGTATGATAGACAGATGACACTTGGAGATATATATATATGTAAGATTCTCTTTTATATGACTCTTAGACTCTCAGAAAGAAAGCATATAAAGCTTTATGCTCTGAAGCAGCATTACTTGCAAGGCAATAAGCAGAAATGCCATTCATGGGGACACTCCCTATAAGCATCCCTTATAGTGTCCCATAAAACTATTGGTTTTGTCTCCAGCAGACAAATTAGATGGTCCCTCAGTCTGAATTCATAAAGCAAGTCATCTGTTCTTATCTCCCAAGGAGATTTTTATGAGGCCTGTAATGGAAAAGACTTCAAGTGACAGACTATTGTATTGTAAAAGCAAACACATGGCTTCTGCAGGACCCTGGTGTTTTTCTGGGCAGGCTTATTACTACATTTTCCTTTCACCTCTGACAGGACAGCTACTTTTCATTGACAGCTCATTGCAGAGGGCAGTGTGATATGATTTGGCATTGCTTAATGAGGCATTATTAGCCAGTGTGGGATCATGGCAGAATAAAACCTCATTACACTTGCAGATGCTTTAACTCAATCCTTATTACTGGAGCAAAGGAAAATATACTGGGGGGAGGACAGAACAAGAAATGGTTTTGCTTTGCTGTCTGGGGAGTCCTCCCATAATCCCCTAAGGGAGGATTCGCTTCAGTGAGCACACCAGATACAACCACTTGCCATCAGCTCACTTCCCTCCAAACCACTGCTACCTGCCCTCTGCAGCACAGGTTGGAGCATTGCCTGCACTGCAGCAACATTCAGTGATCTGCTTCTGCACCACTACCTTGTACCACCCGCCAGTGACCCCAAATGGCTTTGGTCCTGTTCCAACACGGACACTTGGAATGCAGCATTGACAGCAGTCTTGACAATGAGATCACCCTCAGCCTAATTGCTCAGCACAGAAAGCGTATTGGGATAAGCCAAGTGGTGCAGACATCACTGGAAAGGTATATGTGCTGGAATAGCCTGGACATCAAGCTCATGGGAGCAGTTTAGGATTATGTACCCGAATGTGGGTAGGGATTACTGCTGAGCACTGGTAGGACAAGGCAGCTTTGTAAAAAGCCTTCAATCTTGAAACTGAGAGCTGGCTGAAGCATTGTGCTTGATGTAATAAACTTGCTCTTACCCTATTAGTATTCCTCCTTGGACTTCATCCAGAGTCTGGGATATCAGAAGTGTTTTTCTCCCTACTGCAGTGCAGGAGGTGATGGCTTGGGGAAAGCAGGCATGTTTGCTTCTCAGTCAGTGAGAGGGTAGAGCCATGTGCCCTGACTTGAGGGAGAGATTCTCCTTTGCTGCCCATGGCAGAGGGTGTCTGCTCATTATCCTCCAAGTGTTAATTCCAGGTTTCCCTTTGCATCCAAGCCTCCTGGGCAAGGTTCGGGTTTCTTCATCACTCTTCTTCCCTTGTTCTGGGAGTGCTGAGTACCGAATGTCTCAGTACAAGAGGATGGTCCCTGGCACTGACCCACCTCCATCCCCACTTCCTAGGACTTGGTCTGGATTTAGCTGAGAATATTGCCATTTATTCCTTCTACATGCTTTGGACAGCCCCTTGGTACTGCTTTCCAGTAACTGATGAAAATTGTATTGTTCCTCCTTCCTGAGCTAATTCTCTGACTCATTGTGTTCTGGGTTTTTTTCTGCTTGCTTTTTGTTAATCGAGTTGGCATTTTGTGGTTTCTTTGTTCATTATGTGATGGGGCTATATAGGGAGATTTGTCTCTTAAATTCAGGTATTCCCTGCAGGGTGTTCTGTGTTATCGTCTTCATCAGCAACTGTGCTGAAGGCAGTTAGATGCATTTGGCATGAGCTAACGTTAATAAATCTGGGTTGTTCATCATTCAGACATGTCTCTGCTGCATCTTTGCATACTGATTTGTGTGTGCTCAAATGGTTTCTCTAGAGCAGACCTCTGGTAACCCAGTGTTTTAATAATCTACCTACTGCCTCCTGGGGCTTTTCCTGCCTGGGACAAACACTGCTGAGGACAGCAGTGCTGCTTCTGCCAAAGGTGCAGAGTGACGGCTCAGTCCACAACATGTGAGCAATATGACGGCTCTTCAGGTGGCACAGGCTTCCTGGGGGACTCTTCCGCCATGCCCTGTTCCCATCCAGCCCTCGAGCCTCAGGGTTGCTGCATTATCAGGCTGCAGGGATCAAATCATGCTGTTTCTGCTGCCCTTGTGTCACTGCTGCCTCAGCCAGACAGATCTCTGCACAAACCCACAGCAGAACAGTAGCGTGGCCCTGCTGGGAATGGGGAGGAAACCCCCCAGCAGGAAGTGGTGGTCCTGTTTTTGGATGCTCTTCCTTGGTCTTGGACACTGGGCTGCCTCCAGCACCACTGGGGAAGCCAGTCCCACAGGTGAGCAGTGTTTCTGAAAGCAAATTAACGAATGTTTAAGCATCTATTTACCTGCTGAGTTGGCTCAGACCATGACCTGTTTGAGCAAAAGCAGGATTCCTTAGATTCTCTTTTCCAGAGCTTGGCTAGGTGAGCCCTCTGACTGCTGCAGCGAGCCTTGTGCCTGCAGCTCAGCAGAGATGTGATCTCGTGCCCTGCAGTTACTATGCCTTGCCCAAATACATGACATAATGCAGGTTATTTTTCATTTATTATGTTGTGCCTCCTATTGTTTGCCTGAACGCTGCTGAGAGAGCGCTGCTGTGTTAATCCGGACATCAAGTGATGCATCAAGCGATGCAACAGCCTCTCGGCAACAGACAAAGCATATGAGGTTTTGAATCTCATTCAGGCATTGATAATTACCAGTCTAGATAGCTAAACCATTACGAAGATGAAATACAGTCAGCTCTTACATCACGCCCATTTAGGGGAGAATAATTCGGCAGTGAAGAGATGCTACAATTGACAGGTCCTAGGAGAACCAGCTAGGTTATTTCTTCACAGCTAGAGATAGCTAACTACATGGATTAGCAGAAGATCAAGGGAGCGTGAAAAGAGACCCACTACTTTGGAATGAGGTCTTTGATTCCTCTGGAAAAAGATTATGAAGGCGTGTATGTGCCAAGGGCTCACAGAACAGCTCTCCCACCGAAGGGATGATGATAGGTACAACTTTGAGGTGTGTTTGCTGCTTACCAGAAATGTGGCTGATTCTGAGGAAACCAGCAGCCAGTCTGTACCGGTATCCTTGGGCAGCATCTCAACAAACTACTGACAATCTCTATCTATCCATCTTGCACTGTAAAACAAGCCTGGGGGTGGGATTTAGTTCCTGGCTTGGCTTGTACCCCAGAATTTTCCAACAGCGAGGTAGATTTCATTTCAGAATCAGAAGGTTAATCTTTCTCATGGAAGGTATCAGTGTTACCGCTGTTGCTACAGTTGTTTCATAGAAGCTGAAGATATAATATGTACATTGAAAGAAAACACAGAAATATCTCTTTAGAAACTGTGTGCACTGTGCATCATAGGCACACTGAGAACAGCATGCTGGAAGTCCGTGCCGGCGCTGCTGCTTGGGTGTATGCACAGCTCCCTGATCTGTTATAGAGAACTTTGGGGGGGCAGGATGTGATTTTCCATCTTCTGTTATTTCTTTGTGAAATGTTTTCTTTGTGGGCATTATTAAAAAATGCCTGGAAAGTTTTGTTTGGGGCAATAAAATAGCAAATAAAGAACATGCTCATCCAGGATTAGATTTTATGTGAATGTTTTTGTTAAACTCTGCATGGTTGTGGGTGACACCAGTGGTATTTTTCATGAGTACCTGAATCAGTCAAATACCTGTGAACAGCAAATAAGCCCATGAATCACAGCTAACCAAGCTCTGTGTCTGCCTTATTAACTGATGGATGTTGTTATCACAGCTCATTTAGCACTACTGCTACAGCACTAGAGATGGGTACTCATTACTTGGTGTGAATCCTGTTACCTACTCGAAAGAGTGAGTTTAAACCTTGGTTTCTGAAGGGGCCCTGTGAGAGCATGTTGGGAATGTTCCATATCCCAGATCAAGTCCTCCAGATCCAGCACAAGCACCAGGTAGGGTTTGGTGTCACAGAGCTCCAACCTCCTGCCTCCAGACCAGGTCCTGGGTAACTCCATGCTTTACCCAGCCATTACTGAACTCTCTTTTCTGCTGATTTTACATCCTCTCGTGGACTATGATAGGGGTGAGAGGCAGATTTTTCCAGTTATCCCCTTTAAAGTAGGACCTCCCAGGATTTTTTTCCTTCCTGTGCCCACATAGCATGGCACCTCCCAGGCTTTTCCTGGCCATCTCCTGGTTTGCCTTGAGGCTGCCATCACTCATGTTTCTATTGTCAGAGGAAACTCTCCAGTTCCTGGGAGAAGCCGGTGCACACACCTTACAACAGCATCACATTTACATCCTCAGCTCCTGTTAAAAGCTTGTGTTACATGAACCAAAGGATGAAGGGTGCTGAGGTTTACAGTCTTTGGGAAAAGTCTCTTAAACGTTTGAAGACACTTGTGTGGAAATGGGCTGTTACACTTTGCAGTCGAAAATGAAAGCTCTGTGCTGATATCCACCTTTCCACAGAGAACATAAACTGTTTCGATACAATGGAATACGTGGTAGTTTGAGGGCCATTCACTACGAGCTGATGAAGGGCCAACAACAGTAAAAAGGCAAATGACAGTTTCACTTAACAATTAAGTGGGGTAATGCTCACTAATTAGAGAAGCTTTTAACATTCTGAAAAACTCGTAATGATGCTTTTCAACTGAAACCAGACCCTGCTCTAAGCAGAGAGAGTGCAATGCCTGCAGCCAGCAGCAGGCTGCTTTGAATTCCCATATTCACACACCTGTTGGTGTCCAAGTGAAATGTCTTAGGGATTGTGTATTCATCCGTTGCTGCTGCTACTCATGATGCTCTGCTGTCTTCTCCTCATGCAGGTGTTGCAATGCACACCCGAGGTGCAGGGACATGAGAGGGGTCAAGTGGCCTGGGAGTGAGGACCTCCCCTCCTTTCTCTCCTGTTCCTTCGCACTGTGCAAATGGGGAAAAAAATAGTAGAAAAAGAATCAATCTCAAGTTTTCTTTCTTTGGCTTTTGGCTTCTCTTATTCTTCCCTAGGAAGGTGGTGGTACCATGTCCTCATCCCCAGCATTCCCCCCACCTCCTCCTCAGGCAGTTCAGTTCAGATTACCGCTAGGGTAGCCCAGGAGCATCCTTGACCCCGAGCAGCCATGGCTGCCTTTGAACTACTGAAAATCATCACCTGGTTTCCACAAATACACACTCCTTAGCTGCTCTATGTACGACATCCTTTCCAGACCTTTCACTGGGTTTTTGCCCTTTTCTGAACATGCCCAAGGACCTTCACATCCTTCTTAAATTATAGGGCCCAGAATGTCACACAGTACTCGAGATGAGCCTGCACCAATGCTGAATACTTCTTATCCAAAGCAGTTTGTTTGTTTGGGGTTTTTTTTTGCTACAAGTACAGTGTTTCCCTATGAATATCAGGTCTGGGGATCAGAGAGCAACTGCCCTGGCTGGCCCATACCAGAGCCCCTCTGTCACCACTGCAGCAGTGAGTCTTGACGGATTACCCAGGAACTGTTGGGGCTCAAAACACATATAACTTTATCCCTGCAAAAGACATGTAATAAAAGACAAGTAATAAATATTTTCCCATCTTTTGTCTCTTTTCCGAGTAAGAAAACTCCTTTGCTCAAGCTCAACCAGGGAAGCTGAGAGGAGAAGTCTGATCTTGGTGCAATTTTGAAGAGGAATGGTATGATGGAGAAAGGGGCATCTCTGGCCAGGCTGGGAGATCCTTCCTAGTCCTGCTCCCCAGTGCCCAGCTCCACACTGCTGGTGGAATCACGTGCAGTTCTGGTTTCTTTCTGCCTTTAATGTCTCTTTTCCCTGTCTTTTCCTTTTTTCCCTTCTCTCTGTCATGCACTAAATATTTCCTTTATTCTGTACCCTTTTTTTCCATCTGCCTCCCAAGCACAACTAAATTAAACTGTCTTTTCCCCAGGACTGTAAACAAAACCTTCCCTCTTAGGCAGTCAATTCCATTGTTTAAATGAAACTCTTTCACAGTGATTAGTAATTATGCAGAATGATTTAATTCTTCAGCTGGTGAATGCTACAGCCCTGATGAAATATTTTGTGGCTTTTGTTTAGCACTTTAGGTTTATTTCCTGAATTAATGTCTTTGTAATAAAACCAAAAATAAATCCACAATGCGCTAAATCCATCCCCCCAGGTGCCATCTGAGGCTGCTGCTGGTGATGTCCAGCATGCATTCTCACTCCCCTTGGCCAGGGATGCTAGCTCTGCAGCTCCAGAAGTGGCAGAGGGAGGGGTGGGACAAAGCCAGGGCAGAAGGAGTGAGGGGAGGATGAACAGCACCTTCTGAAGGGGAAGGTGCTGTTGATGACCCTTTGCTCTGCTGAGAGGCTTTGGTATAATCTGCTGAAACTCCATATGGATGGAGTCAACCCAGATGTCCAAGTCCTTCACCCCAGAACGGGTCCATTTCTGTTGCTCTGCAAAGCCCTCATGGCCTGGCACCTGCTACGAGTGCTGAGACAGGCCAGCGACTTGGGACAGCATGAGCAGTGATGGAAACCCAGATGAAAACCAGTGATCGTCCCCCTCCCTCTGATAGTAATAAGATGGGAAACCCTGAAAACAAATGACCATCTGTGGACCTCCATGTCTCCTGCACCTTGGAACAGCTGCAGCTGTGGGCTTATAGCAAGGGTGCTTGAGAGGCTTTGCTGCCACCGCATGGAGTAAAGGGGTTGCTGCTGTGGTACAAGTCAAAAGTCAGTAGTAAAACACCAGGGCAGCACCATCGTTGCTGGAGGAGAAATGAGGAGGTGCCTTTGACATCCACCGAACCAGCTAACTCACCTCAGCCCTCCAGCTCACAGACCTGTGTTGGCCGTCTGGATGTTTACAGTGGAGCAACTGGTCTGTAAGGCAGGTCCCTTTCGGTACCTGGCCTGCTCCATCCACGCCTCATGGCAGGATGTGACCACGGGTGGCAGCGCATTGTCCTGAGCCCGAGGTACCTTCTGGCACATGCAGAGCAGGGACTTGAGCTCTGAGCGGAAGTTCTCGTTCAGCCAGCAGTAGATGAAAGGGTTGTAGCAGGTGCTGCTCATGGCGAACCAGTGCAGGGCGAAATAGAGGGAGTTCTTTGTCTTGATGCCTAGGCTGGAGATGAGCACCACGTAGCAGTTGAGAGGGAACCAGCAGACAGCAAAGACCACCACCACCAGCATCAGCATCTTGATGCTCTTCTTCTTGTTCTTGCGGTGGGTGATGTATTGCTGTGTGGTGATGTCTCCGATGGCATTGCGGAGCCACAGCTTCTTGGCCAGGTGTGTGTAGGTGACAGTGATGACGAGCAGAGGCAGGAGGTAAAGAAGGAGGAAGGTAGACAGGTCCAGATACTTCCAGACCAGCTCTGTGGGCTCAGGAAAGTCGGGGAGGCACAAACTCCGGACAGTGGCTTCCCTTGAAAACAAATAAATACACATATAGCACGTGGCCATTGCTGTGCAAATGGATACTGCCAATTTGGCAAAGCACAGTGAGGTTTCCACAGCACCCACAATCACCACGTCAGGTTTATAGCACAGACAGAGCAGGGGCAGGTATTGTTCAGCTCAACCAAACCAAGCTCAGTCAAACCTCTGTTTCTCAGAAGGCATTCTCATGGTGGTCTCTGTGTCTCACTGATCTCTGTATCTCACTAGCTAGAGTATATTACCTCGTTTTCCCTTAAACTATTGTCTGAAAAAAGGAATTTTTAGAAAGACAAACTGGAGTTTCCTCTTAGAAGCCGCAGATCCTAATTGAATGAGGCACTCTTGTGACGTGGCAAATGTCACCTCTGCTGGCCCAGTCTTGCAAAAGGGGGTACTGTGAAAGCAGTACTGACCCGGCTGCATCTGTCCCTTCCCTGTGTGCGTAGGCACAGAGGCACAGCAGTGCCCATCTTCTCCTCCCCAAAAACCCAGTGCAAGAGGAAAGAGGGCAGTAGGTGAGACCCATCAAACTCCTGCTTTTCTCCAGGCCCATAAGTGATTCCTACACACATAGAATAAAGACACATTATTCCCAGGTTCTCGTGAATGAGCCTACCCAGAAATCCAGCCCAGGATGTGTTACTCCTCTTGCATTCCCGCTGCATGAACTGTGTCTGGACAAGCATAACTGAACTGCTCTTTTCAGGATGCGACAGTGTCACAGCATGTGCTGGGATCACCACTGCAGCACACCGGTGATAGCTCTGACTTGCCTTTGCCAGGTCGGATGTGCAGTCAGACACCTTTCTGTGACCCGAGCAGGTACAGGACCCCCTCAGCCACAGCACAAAACTGCTGCAGCGGCTGGGAAGTCAAAACCCCTACGGACAAAAGAGGAAGGGAAAGGGCTACTGGAGGCCAGGGGCTGTGTGAAAGCCTCACAGGCATGATGCCACCTGCATGGGCAGCACTGCTTCCTTCCCATGCTGACCATCCTCTTCCCATCAGCTTTTCAGGAGACCAGCTTTTAAAATCCTATTGCTACATCTTAAAATGGCTGTGATTAGTAGAAAACTTGGTTGCTTAACTCAAGTTTAGCTTAAGCCTGACAGTTTAACTTCTGATGGTTAACTAACAAAAGAACTGAGTTCAACTGTATGCGGTAGCTCATTTTAACAGTGCTTCAGCAATCTGTCATGTCCAACCCAGCAGATCCGGGCTCTGTTCACACGTTCTGGCTGGCAGCAGATACTTGCTGATGCACCCCAGCACCATTTGAAGAGCACTGCCTCTCATATACAAACAGCAATAAAAAGCCCATGTGGGCAGTCAAACGCTCCTCTGCCATGCTGATGAGAGGGAAGCGGTTGTTCTGTAGGGACCCTCTGCATCCCACAGATGTCTGGATGAAGCATTAGGAGAAAGGAGCACTTGCACATGTATTTCCAGCAGGTGTTTTCTCCTTTTCACCCCCTCTTTTCTTCCTCTTGCTCCATTTTGCCTTTCTCTCTTCAACCCTTGTCCTCTGCTCACTTGTATCCAGCACAGACTTTAGCCCCCATCAAGCTGCATTTATTCATTGCAGTATTGATTAATATCCTCAGTATCCTGTTTTCAACCTCTGGTGCTGGCTTTTGTGCCACAAATAGAAGATTGCTTGAAAACGGACGGCTCCGAGCAGGCCCCATATGCAGCTGATGCAGGGATGACAACGGGTGCAGGAGCAGAGCTCAGCCAAGCGAGCACCCTGGAGACAATAATGCTCGAGAGGGGACCTGGCGCAGAAGGGAAGATCATCCTTTCTGAGCCATGCTCCTGACCTTTTCCTCCCCGGGATCCAGCTTCCCTGCCTGTGGGCTGCTCTGCTTGCCAAAGAGGACCTGCCAGAGCAACAGGAGATCTGCCATGGGGAAGCAAGCATGGCACTCAAGGTGACACCACAGTGCGGGGTCAGACCTCTCATGGCCATGCTGAAGAGCAAAGCCATAGGGAAAGAGCAGAAGTAGTGGGGCCGGAGTGGGGCAGCCATCCCTCACCATATTCCCCGGGAATCGGCTGTCTGGGGAATGCCTTGAGCACCAGCATGGTGCCTGGGCTGTGGCTGTCAGTGCTGGAGAACAGCTGAGGACTAGCAAGGGTTGATGCTTTGGTGCTTGCAGAGCTTAAAAACTCATTTCACCCTCCAAAGCAGGGGCACGGAGCTGTAGGAAGAGGCTCATTGAGACCCAACCAGGATGCTGTGATTCGGTAAATTTTGACATGACCATGGACTTTGCTGCACTGCTGTGCACTGCACCAGAGAGGTGCTGATGAAGCCCATGCTCTCCTGTCCCTAGAACCCCAACAGCTCCCTGGTGAGACTTCTCAGGAGCCCCTGGCCCTGCAGAGAGCTATTACCAGCAATATCACAACTGGGATTTTTATTCAGTGGAAAGCAGGGATGAGAATAGCATGTCCTGGAAGTCCTTATATCACTGAGCTGCCTCAGGCCCATGTGTGGCTAAGTTTCCTCTGACTGTGCTAAAGGATGAACAGAGATGGGTGCCATGAAACAGATGGTGGTTGTTCATTCATAAGCAGTTTGTTCAGTAATACCCTGAACACAGCTGTGAAGCAATGCAAGTACAGGAGTGACCCAACACTTCATTTACAATGTCTAAGCAGCTGAAGATATTTACGCCCCACTGAAGTATTAATCACAAGCACAAGTAAGGAAGGGCTGCAGAGCCCCAGACTGCATTCCCATCTTGTGTAACCTTTCATATACAAACAGCAATAAAAAGCAGTCAAACCCTCTCCCTGCCATGCTGATGGGAGGGAACTGGCTGTACAGCAGGAAGAAAGATGCTTGTCATAGAATCACAGACTCATAGAATAGTTAGGGTTGGAAAGGACCTTAAGACCATCAAGTTCCAACCCCCTGCCATGGGCAGGGACACCTCACACTAAACCATGTCACCCAAGGCTCTGTCCAACCCAGCCTTGAACACCGCCAGGGATG
>JANHGB010061580.1:4225-17112 GCA_026283785.1 Coracopsis vasa
CAGTATTAATAAAAATCCTTCTATAAACACACACCAGCTGGTGCGAGCACCACAAGAACTGGGAAGGGTGACCCACATGTGTGGCATTATCCATACTCTTTTTATTAGAGATAAACATTTTGTCTGGTCCTTCTCAGGAATGCCTTCTCTTGGATGCCCTGCTCTCCCCTGGCCTACAGCAGCTGCAGCAAATCAGGCAGTTTTCATCCTTCTCCCCACCCCATGGGGAAGTGGAAATTTCTCTTCCCCTCCCCTTTTCTCTCTGTTCAGCCGGAGGTGATAATCCCCACGGAATGCAGCATTTAGCACTTGTCAGGTATATGGTAATTGCTACATTCCCAGGGGATTAAATCCATGGAATCTAATTACAGTGGACTGAAACCTCCCTATAAGAGGGGAGCTCTGCTGTGTAAGAGGAGTGAAAGTCTATGTCAGGCTAACATGGAACTGAGAGAAGGTAAGGTGTTTGCTTCCTTCCTACATAAGCACTATAGTGGTCTTATCTGTCCTTTTTACTGACCAGTTTAAGGGAAAGGTCACTTTCCCATTTTACTGACCAGCCCATGGGTGGCACTGAGCTCTGGCCGCAATTCCTGTAAGGGTCTGGAAGTTCTGGTCAGGGTGGACTCATATCAGGAGTCTGAAAGGCCCTGTAAATCAGGGCTTCACCTTATCGCCATAGAAATGCTTGGGATATGAAGGATAAGGTTCTTTTCGCCCTAGATAGGAATACAGGGCCAGACTCTTGCCACGCAGGAAGGAGTGGGATGAGGTGGAGAGGCAGAAGCAGCCCTTCATCAGTAGGACAATCTTCAGGCAAGCTAAACTGCAGCAGAGCCTCATCTTAGAGCAGCGTGTCCACATCCTGCATCCTCATGCACCAGGTTGTATGAAGTCATCCCACAGCTTTCCTTGGAAGGGTGTTCCAGGTGGCCCCAATGGCTACAAGCATCTTTATTTCTCCCTCAGTATGCCTATCACGATCCTCTTTACCTCCACTTGATCTCATAACAACTCTGGATTGTGCTTAACTAAACTTGTGGTTAATTCTATGTCCTCTAGTATGTGTTTACTGTTGCATTTGAGGTGGGCAGTAGCTTTAGGTATGGGCTTGCTAGTGAGCTTTTTCATTCCTCAGATAATATGGATGCAATCCAAACCTCACTGAAGTCAATTAGAATTTTACAATTGACTCATAGGTCTCACTCAAACATGATTTTACTACATCAGATTGAAGTACACATCCACAAACAAACCCACATACACTCACCTACAGATGTCCATAAAAATTGTTATTATGGATAATCTAAACCAGCCTTGGCTGTGACTAATGTGTCACCTAGAAGCATTTTAGTTCATTTCAATTTGAAGTCAGCAGAGCATGTTGCAGAGGGGGGAACGAAAGCATGCAATACAAATATGCTGATCTATAGATGGTACCAGGAGAAAATGAAGGAGACAGGAAGAGGTTTGTTTATAAGAGGAAGGCTCTCACATATACAAAGACGAAGTGTGTTATGTCAAGATACCAAGTAAGATTCTTGCTCTGTTTCATGTAGATCAAAGAAGAACAGATGCACTGCAAACTCCTCTATATAAGCTATTTCATTGCATTCAGTTTTCTAGTGGATAATTATATTCAGAGAGTAAAAAAATATGTGTGGTACCTTGAGACCTCAAATGAAAGCCCTTTGCAATTGTGTGTCTGCCTCTTCTAAGGAAAGGGCTCTGTCTTTGATTACCCAACCTAACCTGAAAGCATGAGTTTCAAGGAGATGAGTTTCTCCTCTGTTAAAATCTACACCTGCCAACTCTGTAACCGACGAAACACAAGCAGAGATACTTTAAAATGTTCCTGCCCATCTGTATTATTTGTATAACACTACCAAGGCTGCGCTGCCAAACAACAGTATTACTAATGAAGTCCTAAGACTGACTTTCCAAAGCTTTAGGTTTTAAAAATCGTCTCCATTTCATTTGTTTGTGGTTTTGGGGATTTTGTGTATTCTCACTTCATATTTCCAAGCTTTTTTTCATTTTTTTTTTCATTCAGAAAGACTAAAATAAATAACTTTGAGAAAGTACTTGCAGTTCTCATGGAAACACAGGAGAACATTTCTGCCTCCCAGAACTGAATCTTAAAATCCCCCAAACAATATTGTAGGGCTCAGTGACATTGCTAGAATTGGTAAGCTATGCAAAACCTTGCTTTTGTTGTCTTTATTATTTATAAATCAAACAGAGGTACAACCAGTTCTGCGATGAAAACACTCTTAAAAAACCTGTACAAAACATTTAAAATGGTATGTAGCAAAACTTGTGCTGAGAATGAGGAGCCCCGGCCTCATGGCTAATACAGCCTCTGGATTTCTGTATAACTCCATTTCATCGGTTCTTTGCATCTTCAGTTTCTGCATATAAGTGGTTGCCTTGTAACACTTAATGAATGAGTCCTTAAAAATGTGCTCTGAAATTCCTGGGTGGAGGTCGTATACATGTGTAGAGGATTAATCTGTATTATTAACGCTATGACTAAGAATGCATTATTAGAAGTTGGAACCATAACTGGGCAGTACATATATAGCCCATTATAGACAATTCTCCACCAGGGAAATTATTTCTAACTAAGCCACTGATTTCTTTTCTCACTTAGGGTAAATTACATCTGATGTTTTACAGTTTGCTCAAAAATAAATAGGGAATACTAATTCCTCCTATCTTCTCTGGAAATATTTTTCTTCCAATTTGGAAATGCTGAGTGTTTAAGCTCCAGTGATCACAGGTAAACCTTAGTACCAATAAAATATTCGTATGAGAAATGGACAGATAAAATAACTCATTATTCACCTATTCGTAAATCACAAAAAGAATGCTTGACCCTGGCATACCTACCAGCTAAGCAGCACAAATAATTTTACATCTATTTGCTCCATCCTGTTTTGCAGTTTTGTTCGATTCTTCCTCACGTTGCCTGTGTCTGTGTGGAACAACATTTTGACAGGCAGTAGAGTCCTTCTGTAGTTTCTTTTTTCATGTGTTTTCTTTTGTATTTTCCTGTGGTCCCCCTGTATCACAGTGTACAATAATTTTAGACAAGAGGATGCTAGCAAGACAAAGATGCTCATTCAAATACAGGCAGAAAAGCAGAAGCATGTTACAACCCAGTCTCCATTAGCCCACAACTGACAAATTACATTGCAGTCACCTAAGATTTCCTCTGCTCTTGCACTGAATTTTTGCATGTTATTTACGAGCTGTTGCGTTCAACTCCAGAAGTGGCTGCGCTTCCCTCAATGAAAAATTCACTGCAGAGTTCTGAAAAACTCATTAAGTTAGCTGATGTTTAATTCAATCTTTGCTCAGAGTTTGACTGGGTGTAAAAAACAAGGGAGGAGTTGAAGAGCTAGCCCTGTACCCTCAAAGTGTAAAGTAAGGCTTTGTCAAGAAAAATGCCTGTGTAAACAGCAAAAAGGCTCTTTGCAGTGATGCCTGTCAGTTAATATAAAATCATGTGTCCTGGGGAGCTGGCTGGCGTGGGGAAAGAGTTAAACGTGGCTGGCACAAGGGGAAATAGACCACAGGTGAGAAGAACAAGCTGATGGGCTGAGTAAAGAGTCCAGGGGTGCTCCTGTTTGATGCGCGATATTGTGCTTGCAGGAGGTGTCTCAGCTGCTGCTGTAAGCCTGCAGAAGGAGCGAGGAGGGCAGGAGATGCCAGCACTGCCTTGAGGAAGCTGGGTGGTGGCTGGTGGCATCACCAGAGGCTTTTGAGGAAGGCAGTGATATGAAATGATGCACACTGCTTTCTCTCCATCAGCCTGCTGCTGTTCTGCAGGCCAAGTCTTCCCCCTCACCTGGCTATAAAGCTGTAGTGTGTTATCAATATCGCTGATCATGGCCATGTGCAGCTCCAGCCTGGTTCTCTCTGGTTCACACTGGGCATCCTGCTCTCTGCCTTGCCAGTCACCTTCCCCTTCACAGGAGTGTTGTGGTGCTTATTGCAACTGTTCTGTTTATGGACCTGTTTCTCTGACAGTTACTGACATGACTTGCTCTGCTTCCCGGGTAAGAGATTCAGTGTTCTCAGCTCCATGCACAAAATCCCCTATTTCATGTTGCTCGTTTGTCAGAAGCCCTAGATTTTATACACTGATTTAGCATGTTCAAAGTATAGTAAGTGCAGTAAAAACTCCCAGTGAAACTCTGGCACTGAAAACAGGCACTGAAACTCACTCTTAATATTGACACTGTTTAACCTGTGTCCTTACCCCTGTAAGCTCTGTAAGGGTCACAGAGGAGTAGTGAGTAGGTTTTTGTATGTTTCAATGAACCTGGACATTTTTTTCTCTGCCTAGAATTTATTGTAAGGGAGATTAGTACTTGGTAATTTTGTGAATATTTTCACTTTATTTTTTTCCCAGGACCTGCACAGCTATTAAATGTAGTGGGATTTTTCAGCCAAATGAAAAAAGGGAAAAACACATTCTGAGAAATGATCAAATGATCTTTTCAGAAAGCTTTTTTCCAAGGAACCTATTTTCTTAACTTTATGAACTATTAAACTGTTGGATTCTGTGTTTGTCTGATGTTATGTATTTTTTAACCTGAGTCATAATATTTATGTAGTAATAGCAAAGCCTACCAGTGAGAAGCAACTACATGTGAATCCAGCCCAGGTTAATTTTGATGGGAAATTGTCATCTATTGATGAAATTGGCCTATTAATTTAGTGGCTCCAGCCACACCAGAGTCTACACCTGAAAGCCACCAGTGTGGCTGCCAGTGTTAGTGAGATGACCTAGGAGAATGTTGCTGCGATTCAATCTCTCTCCCTCCTCCCTCCAGAGCTGCTGTTTTCAGGTCAAAGCTGAGCTTCTGGCTCTGTTTGAGTGGTCAGAGCATCTTAGGAGACACTTCCTCCTTTCTCTATTTTTAGAGGAAGAACAACTTTATTTCTTAGGGTTGTGATGGTTTAATAAGTACTGGAGTTTTTCCTCTTCTTCCCAGAGGATTAGAGTTCACTCAAGCAGTAATCTAATATCTGATTACAGATAACCCGAAAGTGTGACTCAAAATCTTGTTTGATTGCCAGAGAAATTTGGAGAAGCCCTGCCTCGGATGTATACTCTCTTTCTCAATGAAACACTGTGAACAGGAAGCATACTTCTGATTATTACTGGAAACACCTATAGATGAAACTACCAACTGTCTACACACATGAAATGAATTTGCTAACTATGAAATCAACAGTTTGTTACTGAGCTCAGGGTTGTTGTGAATTCAGAAGGCAAAATGTACAGCAAAGCTTGGTTTAGTCCTCAAACTCTCATTTACGTTAAAAATATGCAGATGTGTGCCTATGGGGAAACATCTTCAGAAGTTGGCAGTTTAGGGCAAATCTGCAATGCAATATGTAATTTATCTTAGTGAGGCTGCGAGATGACTGGTTATGTATGTTTAAATCTTGCAGCTGTGTGCTCATGCATCCCACACTCCTGCCAGCCATTCTTCCTTACTTTTTAACATGGATATAAGAAAGGCACATGGAAAAAGTGAAGGGAAAGCCCTGCAGTTCCACCCGTCCCAGCTGCACATGGGCGAACAAGCACTTTTATTTGCCAATAGGCATCAGGTCTATGGGGTTTATAGACATGTTCATGCACAGGGCAGGTTAAAAAAATACTTTACCTAAATCTTCCCTCAGAGACATACTAATGCAAGTGACTGGAGCGCTCTGTATATACAGAATTAAGTAGGCTTTGAAAGGGAAAATACCATTTGATGAGCGAGAAATGTACCTGTTATTACAGGTGCTTAATGAACTTTGTAATGGAGATTTGTGTGCAGAGTTATTTTTAGAAGCATCAAACTGATGTCACTGTGACCCTGCGTTTACAGGGTTTTATGCTGCTTTCCTAAAGAGCTCACTCATTTCTTCATCTCACCATGGCAAACTATCGGAATCATTTAGAAAACGAGAACAAAGGGTAATTATTCTCTGCTATTGCCAAATCATTCTACACTCTTGCCAAATTGCAGGATTTCTTCTTTGTATTGTTTGAAACAGTATTCAAAACTATTTTTTAATTTGAGGGGGGGGAACAGGAGAAGAAGGGAAAGGGAAAAAGATTTTATTTGTCAAAACAACTGACATTATCCCTGTAGTGAAAAGGAACAAAACATTGCTGGACACTGGTTACAAAACCTGTATTTTAGTAGATTAATTTGCAGCCATATAACTACTGTCAGGCTACAAAAAACTATTGAATAGAATTTGTCTTTTCTTTTCCCCTAAAAAATAACCCCACAGCCAGCTATTCTTCCATAATTTCTAATCACTACATGGAAGTGCTTTGCTAGGAATACGTTATCTCCGTTTGCAGACTGCAAACTTGTATTTCTGATGATAAATCTGCTGAGACATTGGCTTAGTTATGAGCACAACACATGGGTAGCTGGATGATATTTCATGTACCGTTTTATTTCTAAATTCAGACAATATGACTCTTATGTTCCTAATACTGCCAAATCTGGAAATGTTTCCCAAATGTTACTATTATACCTGAAATGAAGTTCATGGAAAAAGCAGGGAAACCGTGAAGCTGAAAACAGTCCTGTCATGAGACAAAGAAATGTGTGTACCTCAAGTTACCTTACGTTTTGTTTATGAAACAAAATCTTAAAGGCATTATAATCTAATGTCTTATAATTAAAAAACTATGTATTTTAAACTTCTTCATTCACTTCTGGATGCAATGCACCTTTCTACCAATAATAGTCAGTCAGAGCAGTGGGTATTCACAGCTGGAATTACACAAGATAAGGTGTCCTGTGCGTTAAAGCAATCTCTGAGCAGGTACAGCAGTTAATTAGTCCCCCAGTGTGAAGTTTGCAATCAGGTGTTGAAGCAGTTTCAGTTACAGTGTTGTGGTGAATCACTTCCTTCTGATGCTTGTGGTGATCAATCATGTGGGGCCCTCTTCTAGCTTTTCACACTAGCTTTAAGACAAAAGACATTCACAAAGAAAAACAAAATATTATCCATCTGGGCACCCAGCATGTATCTTGCATCACTTTGATTATTTTCAAACTACCAGGTTATACAAACATTTTACTTTTAGATTTACATATTAGTCTGAAACAGGATTTATAAAGAAATGTGCTAGAAAAGGTGTCAGAGTAAAATACAGAAGATATATGTTTGAAATTCTGTTTATTTTTTTAATTGCTGGCCTTTCTAAGCATTCAATATCTAACCAATGTAACAGGAAAAAATCCTGCTTTTCCAGAGGCAGCTTCTAAACTTCATAGCACATAAAACTAAATACTTTCCTTTTTTCCCCTGAAATAAACTGCGATACAGGCCTGTACTTGTATGACCACGCAGGTTTCACTACATACACAAAAAGCACATATGAAGAATTTTCACCTGCAGCTATTTTGATAGATTGATTTGGATTCAGGAATGCATCCCTATTTGAGCCCACACTTAAGCATGTGGTTAATAACACGCCAAGGTAATACTTAAAGTCGGTCACGCACTTAAATGTGGTCTTGAGGAGCGCAGGATTTGAGCATGTGCAAAAGTGATTTCTTGACTTGTGGCCTTTGTCATTGCAACACAAAAATATGCAGAGGGAACGCCAGGCACACACAGCAATTACGACAGCCTAACCTCCTGTCCTCAGCCGTGTTTTAATATATCAAATAATTGTGTGATGATGGAGACCTTCGGCTCTCAGAGGTTTCAGTGGGAATTAAGGATCATTGGAGGTGGCAAAACTAACAGTATTTGCATAAAAATACACATGGGAAAAAAGAGAACATCAACTGGATAATAATATTTCAGGCCTATTTTTAGTGTCTTCTGTATCTTTTTTCGCTGACTGCTATGCTCAGGATGGATTTTGCTAGAGAAATAAATGAACATGCATTTCCAAAGATGCACTTTTTTTCCTTTACCTGGTGGTAATAAATTATGGAAAACAATTTTTAACTTTTCCCCATTGTTTCCTCCATTTCCAGACCTGTACCCTGGGGTCTGGGAAGATTATTAACTGTGGAGATTGCTTGCTTTCCATTGCTACTTATAATTATAAAACGGTTAAATGAATAAAGAATAAGGAACGTGACCTTGTCACCCTAACTCATGAGTGATTGTCAAGTGAGGTATCCCAATAGGTCAGATACTGAAGTCTTCATTCATTTTTGTTTCATTTTATCATGAACTGAAAATGGAAATCCTGATCTCCCAGAGACTTCTGCGCATTCATACTTTAAAGCATTAGAAAGAAAAGCCTACGCCTTAAATATGTATGTTACAGAAGTAAGACCTAAGGAAATCAGGAGCCAACCCCATTGACTTCAAAAGAGGTTTTCCCATGAAGGATTGCAGCATCAGATTCCTGGGTGATACAAAGGGAGGTTTACAGAAAGTGCAAGGGATGGAGCTGTATTTGAAGATATAATTAAAGTTGCAGCAGTAGTTATCAGTGATCACTTCTGATGCAAAAAGCAAACTGTATGCCCAGTAAATTTGAAGGTCTCTGCTCTTTACTCAGTTTAATTTCTAACAATAAAGATCCTTCCTGAAAGCAGGAGGAGGGTAGGCCTGGGGGATGGGTACATTTGCATTTTCGTAAGAGACGGGGGATATCACTCGGGTAGGGAGAGTACAGAATAGTGATTATGTGGAGACACTGGCACTTGAATGTTATTGCCCCTGCTACAGTATTTTGGATAGCTGGATCAATAGAACATTGGCTGTCCTTGCAAAACACAACAGGTCAATAAATATATTTGTCAGCATTTTTCTAGCTTGCCACGCTGGGAAATAATTCAGGTTACTAAAGAATTGTCACCTTTGATTTATAAAGCTAATTAAATGTAGGTGGTTTGAATTCTCTCAAATCATTTAGCAAGTTAAACATACAGGGGAAGAAAATTCTACAAGTGAACCAGAGAAATGTAGCACATCTGAATACTCCTCAGCTCATGGAGACATCTGACCTCGATTACTACAATTGCTTTTAACACAGCGCTTCAGTGCTGCTTACCCTTTGTCTATTGACAAGATATGATATTCAAACTAAATCTGCAATAAAGCAGTTTTAAATTAGCGCCTGAGACTCTAGGAATCCATCCCAATTTAAGTCTTGGGGCAACAGATATTTCTGATATTTCCCCATGTGTTTTCCTACTTTTGCAGCACTTCTTATTTTTTTATTGCTTTGCATTGTATTATATTAATAATACTTGAGTTTATTCATTTCAGTCAAGGGTAAAGCCGGTGTGCAAACCTTTGTATAAACAAATATTTCAGTTCAGGACACTATCTTTATAGCAGACTTTGGAAATATTACACACTATTTTGTCCTGTTCTGTTATAAATGAGCGGCTCTGCAAATTTAAGGAGTAGTTTCAGGGATTTCTTTCTTTTTTTAAATCATGGACTTTTCCTAATCACCGTTGGCTTGTGAACAATGAGAGAGTCCCAGATGAGTCTCTTTGATATTCTGTCTAATTAGGATTCCTTTGTTTCCTTTTTTAGAAGAGCTTGGATTAAGGTCGTCTGCATCTGACTGCAGTGGCCCAAACTGTGCTCTCAGTGACACTGTGCAGTCTTTTGCAAAGAAAACAGCCTGGCTGGTACTTCCGGAATATTATGGGATGAAAAGGGGTTTGGATAGATTCAGTCCTAAGAAACCTACGCAGTGAACGAGGGGAAATGAATCTGGGTCGTTAATGGAAATTTCCCATATTTTCCCTTGGGATTTTGCATTGGGAATGACAAGTATTGTCTCCAAAACCATGAGGCTGCAGTTCCCTAATCCACTCAGCCTTTCCTTGGCTATGAAGAGCTAATCTGGGGTTAATACATTTCTGTCCAGGATTTCCTGGACAGAAATTGGTGCAAATGCACTGTGTAATGGCATGTAGAATAAACCTGATGTATCCGAGAGGCATCAAACTTACTGCATGTGTGTGAATCAAGCATACATCACATGCTCAATAAATCCAACATTTCCAAAAGAAGCAGTACCAGGTCTACACACCCACTACATACCTCACGGGAATTTGGGATGTAGGAAAATATAACTAACCTTGCTGCACAGAAATTCTAATTGCACTGCCCTTTCAGCCAGAAATCCCAGATAATGGGCAAATCCAGCCCTTGGATTTTTCTTGAATAAAAAAAGACAAAAAACCCTTTACTCCATCTTCTTTGTGACAAAAAAGGTTGTGCATGCAAATACCTAAGCACAGAGTAGCCCGAGCTAATCTCACTGTATTGCAGCTTCCCATTCTGTTTCTGCTTTGGTTAATTACTGACAAATCCATGAGCTTGGTTCGTTAGAAAATGTCATGTGGCTGTTGTATGGTATTCAGTAAAGATGTTACACACTTCGTTCAGTGGCTGTGTCTCATGCTTGTAGTATCTTGGGGAAAACACTGGGCTTCTACAAGCCTCAGTTTCTCCCTCTATAAAATGGGTACGGTGATGCCTTCCACTATGTGGAAAGTACTTGTACCAGTACGCATCAGCGGTTCTCCTGTTTTTACAGCCATCTATGACTTTTAATTACACTGTGGATCGTTTGTGCTACCTTGCAGATTGTGCCTCTGTAAGTCACTCACTCCTACACAATGCATTTTTCAAATGCCCCACAAAACTCACGTTACCTTTGACCTATTCCTGTTTCTAAGATGCAAAACATTAAAGTCAACGACATTAATATAGTGCATGACCCTCTCTGAGTTAGCTTCCAAAATTTGAGAGAGTTATAGCTAATTCTTCAAAAAGCCTTTTTCCTCCCTTGAAAACTGAACAAGCAGAAACAAAGGCTGCTCAGAGAACAATTTTTTTCTTACTGAGAATAATTTAAATCAATGAAAATATTTCTCAAATTAAGTAGTAGGTGCATATAGTGAGTCTGTTGACTTTATGTAACTGGTTATTATTACATTAAATACAGGGCATGCCGTTACTACAAATCTATTATCATTCACCGTGTGGCTTCTTGTTCAAAGCAGTGAATGCAGTTATGAACCTTTACAAAGGATTAGTGACTTTCCTGCCTTAGAAAAGAATTCTTTACCCCTTTATTTTACAAATTGTGAATTTATTTTCAAAGCTGGAACAAAAGAAAGGCTGTACTCTGGCAAGGAGATGCACTGCTTAAGGCTGACAGCTGGAGTACTGTATATAGGATGGCAGTTCTTGATTTGTCAGCATGTTGCTAGGGGTAGGGAAATGGAGAGTATAGTAAAATGCCTATTGAGATATTCCTGTATCTCATGGTACATATGCACACTTGCTTTTTCCCTCGTCTATCTATATTCACTGCAACTTCTAAAATAAAATAAAATATAATCCTCTTGACACATCTTGTGTTTCCTTTCTTCTCTCTGCCTTTGTGCACAGGGCTAAAAAGTACCCGAATGGGGGGCAGCACTGAAAACAAGTCTACAGGGGAGAGGAGTCCTGGGATGGAGGAAGAGTGCAGTCAGCGTGAGGGGAGAAGGGGCCGGTCAGCAAGCTGATGTGGCCGGGGGCACGGAAAACCATGTGGTCTCCTCACTTCAAAGACAGTTCTGTATGGGGATCCATAGCAGGATACAAAACCTTAGATCCGTTTGGTGTTGGTGTGGGTAGAGAGTGCAGACAGTATGTATTCACAGTGAGTTCTTCTGATTCTCCCTGAGTACTGGTAAAAGGAAATGAAAATTTGCCCAATTAGCTGTTTCCATGTACAATTATCTGGTTTGCATACCTGAATTAAAATAATTACATGCCTAAAGCCGCTTCATGCACATTTGCAATACTCCATCGAGTTCCTACTTTCTCTTGAAAATCCACCCTTGATGACAATCTCTAAATCCATGTTGGTCTCTACACACAGCAGAATAGATTATGGAGCTCTTCTTATATTGTATAAAATAATCACATTCACTATTATATTTCCACATTAGCTAAAGGTGTTTGTCTAAATCTACACACACTGCACGAGAGGACACAACATTACCAGTTTACGCATTTTTCTAAACCTCTGTGTGCTGCATTAAAGGCTTTAATTCCCCACACAGCCTGATAAAGATACAACGTCTGAAACAAACTGGTCTGTGCTGTTCCTGCAGCAGAAGCAGGAAGTCTGCAGCAGGAAGCATTTTTTCACTCTCATGGTTTATAGTGTCACCAGAAGTCCTTGATAAAGCTATGGTTGCATCTGTTGGGCAAGGATTTTGTCAGCACCAAAAGCTGTTATTAGGAGACCTGAGAGAGAGGTCTGCTTCTTGACAGTATTAACAGCTACTCACTGCAGTATGTGAGTCTCAGACAAACATACTTTTTCCTGTAAGTATGCATGTACGTGCACTTTCCAATTATTATATGTACTCTATATTGAATGTCCTGCTTTCTTAATCACAAACACAAGCTGCAAACTGTCATATTTATATATAATTATTAATTATATATATTATTAATAATGTCATTATTATAAAACTACACTATCCTGTAACTTTGGAAGAATACTCTCATATTAAGAAACCCCCATATAAAAATCTTCTCCTATTTAATCTGTGCTGACACCTTCTCAGATGGATAAACTGAAAGGGGTTTACATTTCAAGTCTACGTGTCATTTCATTTCTGGTGGTTTAGTTTTTGCATTTGCTTCCACAGAACAAGTCACCTTCCTCTTTGTCTAGTGTCAGTAGTTTAAGCTTAAAATTCCCTCAGCTGCATGTGTTACTGTGAGGCTTCATCGTATCTTGCTTGAAAGCAGGCTTTTTAACTCCTTAATAAACTTCAGCTTTGTTAATTTCTGTTTAAAAAGTCCTCTCAAAAACTTCAATATGAAGCAAATTAAGTAATAACTAACTTCTT
>JANHGB010061583.1:0-14244 GCA_026283785.1 Coracopsis vasa
GGGTCAGCCTGGAGAAGAGAAGGCTCCTTAAGGGGAGACCTTAGAGCAGCTCCAGTGCCTAAAGGGGCTACAGGAAAACTGGAGAGGGGCTTTGGACCTGTACGGTCTTTTGGGGCCTGTAGGGACAGGCCAAGGGGAATGGGTTTAACCTGCCAGAGGGGAGATTGAGAGGAGCTCTTAGAGAGAAGCTCTTCCCTGTGAGGGTGGTGATGGGGCTGGCACAGGGTGCTCAGAGAAGCTGTGGCTACCCAATCACTGGCAGTGTTCAAGGCCAGGTTGGGTGGGCTTGGAGCAGCTTGCTGTAGTGGAAGGTGTCACTGCCTGTGGCAGGGGGTTGGGACTGGATGAGCTTTAAGTTCCCTTTTGAGCCAAACCGTTCTGTGACTCTGTGATTCTGTGATTTGACTATTGCTGCTCATTATGTGGAAGCCTATATCATATTTATATATGCTAATTATTTTAATAGCTCAACTCAGTATGTTTACATGAAAACACAGTTACCTCTCTTAGGATGCTGTTTGCTATGAAAGCAGCCCCCAAATGAGAGAGGCTTATTGCTGTTTTCCTGTACTTTGCACTCACATCTATCCATAGTTTTAGTCTGAAACAAGCTCTCCAGGTTTCCATGACAACAGTGTTGCTTAGGTCATGGACAAGTTAGCTGGTTTGCCTGAAATTCCCTTTCTGCTAGTGCAGTGCTCACTGAAATGCTGATAAATCCCAGGAGATGCTCTGTGTTAGAGCAGATGAGAAAATGTTATTTTGCGAAGCTGCTCCCCTTTTTCTGTGGCTGCTAATGGCTGTAGAATACAGAAGTTCTTCCTAAAACAGAAGTGGAAAGGAATGTTTGCTGTTACAGCCAGCTTTCAGGGCTCTGCATTGTACATAATCAAAGAACAGTGCAAGGTAGCTAACAGCATGAATTTTTCCTGTGGGTTTTGCGTGCAGCATGTGGACTGCAGAATAGCCCTGGCCAAGAACATGCTATTAATACAGTTTAAGAATATGCAAAATAAGTTTCTGTCTAAGCTATAACACTTTCTTGCTCCTGAAAGTCAGTGATGCCATAGAATTGAATCTCTTCACCTGCTGGTCTCTCAGATGAAAAGTTATTACTTACAGAAAGCAGCACCTTTATACCAGGGAAAAGGAAGGAGTGGGTGGGAACTGTGAGCATCGTTCTAAATTAGCTGGAAGCAGCTTGAGCAGAGAGTTTACATGTAGTTTTATCCATGTAGCTGAAAGTTTAAAAGCAGCTTATTTTTCTGCCTTTGAATGCATTTCCTCACGATGCCCCATGGTCACTAAATCAAATCTGAAAGTGTTGAATTGAAGCTGTAAATATGATGCAAATCATGCCATCAGCTGTCATCAGAGATTTGGGTAGAAGGATCCTGGAATGATCTTGGTAATAAAACCCCACTCACACAAGAAAAGCTTTAAAACATACCCACCCATTAGCCTCATAATCTCCCCAGTAATTTAGGGTTGTGAGTCCCTTCAGATGCAAACCAAACCAGACATCTTGGAACTGTGCACTGTGTTTTCTTCTGAACCTAAGTATTTACGCAAACCACATTTAACACATAATTTTAAGGTCAGTTGTTTAGATCATCTTTTATGAAGGTACAGATAACTGGTGGAGCCATCTGCATTACTGGTATGCATGAAACTACAAATTCTGGTTCCTCTTCCCTGAGATTGGCTGTAGCACTTTTGAAAGTACTTTCAAGCTAAGGAGTTGACTGCTAACAGTTCCTTCCCCTGTACAGTGATGGGCTTTTAGTGTGCGTTTGTTTTTTGTAATGGGGTGCTTAATTGCTGTTGCACAGCATGCAAAACATTCTGGTTGAGCAAATTCCCCCTCTTATTGCATCTTAAATCTTCTCTTTCTTTTTTCCTTAATCTAAAATGTCAGGCTTAATCTAGTCCAAGATCTGTATTCTTTTAAGTCATAGAATCATGTAATGGTTTGTGTTGGAAGGGAACTTTAAAGCTCCTCCAGTTCCGACCTGCTGCCACGGGCAGGGACACCTTCCACTAGAGCAGGTTGCTGCAAGCCCTGTCCAGTCTGGCCTTGAACACTGCCACTATCCTGCAACTAGCTTCTAAGATTACCTGTGTTCTCTCCTATGCTTGCTTTTTCCGTCTTACAGTGATAACAACTGTGTGTTTTCAGGACTCCCTGCAAAATTGAACCCAGCATAAATCGGGTTTTAAGTGCTCGTAAACTTGAGAAAGAGGAGGACCCACTGCAGCGAGTACAAAACTATCAGCAGGATACTCAAGAGAAGAAAGAGATGATGATGTACTGTAAAGATAAAGTTTATGCTGGAGTTGAAGAGTTTTCTTTGGAGGAGATCCGAGCTGAAATCTACAGAAAGAAAGCAAAAAAGAAAGCCGAAGGTGTATGCTTCAGAATGGGATGACATAAAACTCTCTGGGGTGGAATCATAAAGCTGTATTTACTGCTATCAGCATAAAGCTGTTGTAGGCTTAAATTGTAGGTTTAAACCAACAATAGTGTGTGTGTGTGTGTGTTTTTAAATTAACATAGTAGAATACAGCAAACTGTTTGAATTTCCTAACATGTAGAGGAATGTTCGGCTGGCGGGGAAAGAACATCATGGGACTGATAACA
Organism: Coracopsis vasa; assembly: GCA_026283785.1. NCBI lineage: Eukaryota > Metazoa > Chordata > Aves > Psittaciformes > Psittacidae > Coracopsis > Coracopsis vasa. Next base: position 2,642 of record JANHGB010061583.1, read on the forward strand.
ACTAAAGAGACAGTAAATAAGATCAAGGATGCCAGCCTTCAGGATAGCAGAGTGGTGCCCAACGTGGAGTAAGACTGAAACAGAATAGAAGCAAGGACGTATCAACTGCTAACTTAGCACTAGGACCTTGTGAGTGTGCGCAAGCACTGAGATCATTCAGTAAACACAGTGAGGAAGATAGTTCGTGACCACCGGAGACCCTCACTCAGCTACAAAGTGCATGCATAATTAGAATGCAAATATTATAATTAGTTCTCACAAAATCTATGAATATGCATGGTATGCTTAAATATGTGGCTGCTGTCAGCAAGTAATGGGTGTGCTCACCTTTGTGAAATGATTCGTGTGTGTGCCCAGAGCTGCAGTAAAGAATGCTACTTTCTAAAATTCCGAATTGAGTCTTAGAGTTTCTCTGACTGACTTCTATGGTAACAGTGTCTCTTATTGCAGCTGCTTTTCTTTCTCTACTGGGATGGTTATTTAATTCTCTGAGGTGACATATGTCTGACAGCTTTACATGTAAATGTGAAATGGGGAAAGAAACCAGAGGGTTTAGCACCTTTAAATGTAATTTAGGCTTTAGGCACAGATGGCATGTGAAATGTGTTGTGCCATGTAAGCTTTTTTTCCACAGAGGAGATGCAGGCCATAGCACAGGAGATGGGTAAAATACAAAGGAAAATTGAGGAGCTGGAGAAGAAATTAAAGAAGAAAGAAGGTGATGAGCAGCAGCAACCATGTGAACAGGTATTGCCCTATTCAATCTTTCTTTTCCAAATAGCTACTCTTAAGTACAGAAGGAGGTATAACATTTGATATGTTTCTCTTTGGCTCACACTTCTTAAACTTTTGACAGGATGCTTCATTGTGGTGTACACATACGCCACCAGTAAATAAATACTCAGAGAAGTAATTTTTTTCTTGTCCCCCTCTTGTCCCCAAGCCCTATCCTTTCACTATAGGAATGTAAATCAAAGACTTTCAGTTTTGCAGTATTACTTTACGATTATTATGTTATTTAAAAACTGGACAGGATACCTTATGCTAAGGTATAGAATTCTGAATTTTGGTAGTAAAGTTATGCCAAATGCTTAAGGGCAAATTGCTCTTTCTTAAGCTCTCTTCATGGGTGGCCTCCTTTAATATAGAGAATCTGTAGTGTAAAAGAAGACTGGAGAGAAGCTGGAACTAAGGAAAGAAGCGAAGGGTTGTAAAGTGGTGTGGGGTAACCCCAGCAGGCAATTAAGCATCACCCAGCCAGTTGCTCATTACCCGTCAGTGAGGTGGGGGAGAGAATTGAAAGGGTAAAAGTGAGAAAACTCAAGCGTTGAGATGAGGACAGGTCAATAGATAACCCAAATGCTGTGCATGCAAGCAAAGCAGAATAAGAATTTCATTCACTGCTTCCCACTGCAGCTGTATATTCAGCCATTTCTGGAAAAAAACGCAGGGCTTCATCATGGATAATGGTTACTTGGGAAGCCAAATGCCATAATTCTGAACATCCCTCCCTTCCTCTGGATTTTATTGCTGAGCATGATGTAGTACAGTGTGGAATATTTCTTTGGTCACTTGGGCTCAGCTGTCCAAGCTGTGTCTCCTCCCAGCTCGTGCATCAACAGTTTTCTTATAGCTTGCAAATAACAAATAAAAGTTAACCATTTAAAGCTTTTCCTTTTCCCAACTCCATCAACTGGGCTAATAATGCATGTTCTCTTTCTCTCTCTCTCTTCCTTCCCTACTTCCAAAACAATGCCTTAGTAGAAAACATTTTAAATAATGAAATACAAAGCATGAATTTAATAGAAGTTATGTAACTGCTTACATATGTCTTAGTTGCAGTATAATTAAAGTCTCCTATGAAAGTTGTATATGACAAAGAGTAAAATTATGCATTTTAACTACACTAAGCAGAAGACTTGACTTTTTTTCCATGCAAGTGAAGTAAGTACAAATAAAAATGGCTGAAGATCACCAAGGCTTTCACAACCTACACAGGGTTATCACAATGTTCTTGGAACCTTGTTGCATGGCTTGGGATTCCATCATGCTGGAACCAAAATACAGTTTTGTTTCTGCAGCCACCAGAGATAACTGAACCTTCACCTCCTTTGGGACTGCAAGGATTTACTTCTTCCAGTGCAACAGAAACTGGGGAGAAAGAGCCTCAGTTGCAAAGGTAATACAGGGTTTTCTTTGCCAGCGATGAGAATTTGTGGTTCTGAATAGTTATAAGTAACATGAATCACAAACAGACCATTTCTACAGGCAGAATGGAATATACCCCTCAGCATCAGCCTGTAACCAGGATCAGTAATCTGTCTTCATGTATTTTTCTATTTGTGTGAAGGATCTTAACTTCTTCCAAGTAGCAGTGTCAGCTTGCCTTGCCTTTTTACAAAGTTTACTTACGCTTTATGAAGGTGTGTAAAATACAAGAAGCAACTTTGTGTCTCTTTCACAGTGAATTCCAGGTCTCTGAAGATGCTCAACTCCATAAACCATCTTGTTCTGAGGGTAAATATTGACTTTTTTTTACCATTAAGGAGAAGGCCATGTTAAAGGAATTGCTCTTTCATATGAACAGCAAGACTGGAACAAACTAAACCCAAAAGTCAAGGTGGATTAGAAGAATGAAAATGAGAATGTGCTAGTGGTGCATTTAATGGTATCTGGCAAAAGACTGAACATCTGAGGTCACACTGCAAGGCCTTTGAAGCAGAAGAGCTTTTTTTTTTTCTTATAATAGCTGAAGAGCTTTCTTCACACTTGAATATATGCAGTCTGACTAAAATCTGTAAAAGAGTTCAACGTTAAGCTTGGTATTACCTTAAGTTCTCCTTTTACCTCTGAAGATTTGGCAGAGGAGTACAATCAGAAATTACATGTTCAGTTTTGTTGGGAAGGGTGTGTGTTGAGAAAGTTCTGCTTTTAACCTTACTTGACTACTGTTACTGTTGAGAGAGGTTATCCAGCCTCCTGTTGTATGCCCAGGCACAGGAAAGGGAAGGGTGGTTTTTTAGGCTCTGAGGATGAACAGGGGCGGCAGAAGGATAAAGCTAAGCTTGGAAGAACGTCACATCATGGACAAAACCCAGCCTTTCTAAACAGGGTTTTTTAATGTCAGTTATGTAATGTCCTGCTAGAACTGGTATTTATAGGACCCTGTGTTAAAAGCTTTCAGTAGCATCGTATGTGTGGTTGTGGAAGCCTTGTTGGTATGATCTGGTGTGAAGAGTTCCTGTCCATGGCAGGGGGTTATAACTGGATGATCTTAAAGTCCTTTCCAATCCAAACCTTTCCATAATTCTGCGATTTCATGATTCTGTCATTGAATAGAGCCTCTTGGTTTTCCTTTACAGATGTTGGTCTCCTTCCCCCACAGGATCCTCCTACATTTTTCACCATATTTGATGAATCCTCTACTTTGTCAAATCAGAATATAAGGTAGAATTATTCAAGGTTTAGATTTCAAAGGGAGGGAAATTGAAGTATCAAACCTCTTTGTGTGGCAGCTGAAATGCTGTACAGTTTCTTATATGGGTGTGGGGTGGCTTTTTTATTTATTGTTTTATTTCATTGCTCTGCTTGGGAAGTCCATAATGAGGAAATACTCTCCTGTTGTTTCTTTAGTTAACAGCTATTTAAGCTGCTATGTAAACTCTCTTCATTCTGGAGAGCTGTATGTATTGCACATTACTGGTAGTTCTGTAGCAGAAAGTGATAGATTGAAACTGTTGGTAGACTTAAAGCTTGAAAATCTCTGTTGAAGATCAGAAGCTCCTCTGATAAATATTTAATGGGATGTAACTTTATCTTAGTTGTTCAGCAGATCGTGCACAGAAAAGTGCCCGGCGCCCTCTCGCTGTTCATAAACCTTCCGATTCTCTACCTGCAAATGAAAACGTGTCGCCAGAAGCCTGTGTAAGGAAACAGTTTCTCCTATAGAAGATTTTCTGTCACAGAGCAAACCAACATAGAATGTTCTACTGTTGAACTGAGTAAGATTGGCTGGACTGACATGTGCCACAAGCAAGGATGTGCAGCTTCTGTCTGCCATGGCAATTCTTGAATTGGTTGATGTTAAGGTTATACTGGAAGCTTCATGGATTTATTAGGCTTTAAGGTGGCCAATACACCAATTGTGTATAATTCTGCTTCACATGTTCTGTGTGTCTTTGATGCCCAGCATTTTAGTAAATACTTTAGTGGTTGGACTTGATTTTAAAGGTCTTTTCCAACCTAGTTGATTCTATAATTCTATGTATTCTATGATTCTAATAATGAGCTTGTAGCTGAACTGAAATGGACTTCTGCAGTGTTAAATACTAAGTAGCCTTTAGCAGTTCATAGCAGCTCTGCAGTGCTCTAGAAGGTAACAAAGCTACTCTTTCAGTTGGGGAAAAAATGTGCAGTTACAGTGAGGGTTTAATGACTGAATTTTAATGAGCAATGGAAGTAGAGTATGTGAAGACTGAGTGTCAGATCCATGTTGAAAGGTGGTGGGGTGGAAAAAAGGGGAGAGAATGTTCAGCTTTTAAATTGTTCAGCTTTTAAATGGAAATAAGATTTAAAAGAAAATTTTTTCATTGTCTTTCTGCTTTTTTTCAGGATGAGCTGAATGGAATTGAACCTTTGGCTGAAGATGCAATTGTGACAGGTTCCTACAAGAACCAAACCATTTGTGCCAACCCGGAAGACACGTGTGACTTTGTTAGGGCTGCCCATCTGGCTTCAACACCCTTCCATGGGGTGGTAGCTCAGAGAATCCCAGATCCTGGTTTTTCCCAGAGTGTCCTGAAGGAAAACTGTCCAGAAGCTAAAAGCACACCCCCAAATCAAGAAATGCTGGTGTGTGAAGGAGTGTACAGTGAAGCTCTGTGTGTAAATAAACTGAGGTAAGTAACAGCAAAGTATCTTAAGCCTCTTTTCCTGTCTTTGGTTGTGCTTTTACTATTCTGTTGTTGAAGAAACAATTTCCTGAAGAGGTCAGGATATACTGAGGACAGTCATTTCTCTAGCCCAGAGTCCATTTTGCCTCAAGCAGATTTAAGAGGCGATAGCAAGCCTACTTGGCTTTCCAGCATTACTGCTGCAGGACTTAACTCCGTGTTTTTCCTACCAAATAAATTGCAAAGAAATTAATGAACACATTCTATCTTTGGAACCAGCAATTAAAAGCAGACTCATCAGTTCCTTTTCTGTTTGTGTGCTGCTGTAATTATTTTCGTATATAAAATGCATCTGGTGATTATGGTTAAACTTCTACAGAGGAGAAAAGCCGGAGAGAAGGAAAAAACCTGTCAAACAATCTCCTGTTTGTTACTGTAAAGAAAAAAGCATCTGTTGGGTGGGGTTTTCTCAATTTAGAACAGTTTGATTTGGTAGCTCTTGGTATGTACACACATAGACCATGCTGAAGGTGTTTGCTTACTTGGCAAGTTTCCTGATTATAATTGGAAAGAGAGAGCAAGAGTTATTTCCCACCCAACTCTCCACTGCTTTAAAAGCACTGTAGGTCTGAATTTTTGGCAGTGGAGTAAGAAACAGTATTTTTGTTGGAGCAGTCATATTTAATGGGAGAGAAGATAAAATCCATCTGTAGACTAGGATTCTGAGTGTAAACAATCAGCTAAAATGAAGCTCTGATGTAACTATTGGTTTTCCACTAGAATAGGAAAGGACTTTGTGCTAAGGAGTCATGGGGTGCACTGTATCCTTTCAGAATCTTGAGGTTGGTGTTGTCTGGACATTGTATCTTCTGCAAATCTGACTAACTTGCCTTCATTTACAGCCCAATCATGGAAGCAAGCCTGGAAGATACTCACTCGTCAGGTGGTTCTGTCTCCTCAGGATCATCTCTTTCCTCTGTTACACAAATATCTACTATGAAATGCCTGCATATCCCTCAGAAACTGGAACTCACGCACAGCTTGCCAGCTGAAACAGCTGCTGATTCTGGAGGGATCAGTGAAAACACTGGTGGTTAGTACTAAACTGAGTTGAACTCACAACAAAGAACTTGCAACTGTTGCTAAACTGTGGTGCTTTTTCTGTATTTAGTATATTCTGCTCTGCTTTCTGTGTATTTCCTGTTATTTTGACTTGTGACTAAATCCCGTGTCAGAGCAGCACTGAGATGTACAGTGAGCAAAAGTTATGGAATGTTTACATAAAAAATTATACCCAAAAAATATCAATATTAAGGTGATGGAGAAGTTACTTAAGGTATTCAAGCAGGGGGTGTGTAGGTGCAATGAGGTTGACTTCTGAAGTAAAAACATTGGACTGGAGAAGAGAAGGCTCAGGGGAGACCTTATTGGTCTCTACAACTGCCCGACAGGAGGGTGGAGCCAGGAGGGGGCTGGGCTCTGCTCCCAAGGAACAAGGGATGGGACAAAAAGAAATGGCCTGAAGCTGCACCAGGAGAGGTTTAGATGGAGATGAGGAACAATTTCTTCCCCAGAAGTGTTGTCAAGCACTGGAACAGCTTGCCCAGGGCAGTGGTGGAGTCACCTTCCCTGGGGGAGGTATTAAAAGATATGTGGATGTGGCTTTTGGGGACACGGTTTAGTGGTGGCCTTGGCAGTGCTGGGTTTATGGTTGAACACAATGATCTTAAAGGTCTTTTTGAACCGAAACAATTCTATGACTGAACATTAGTGAACTTCTAAGACAGCTTTGTTTTGTCTTGATTGTTTTCTCTGTAATCACACTGTGTTCTCCTGATAAATGCCACACTGAAACAGGTGAATATGAATTTATAGAACTTATGGTGAAAGTTGCATGTTTGGCTTTACATTTGCATTCTTAACTTTGCTGTAAACTATCGTGCTACTTCACAGTGTCCTTCTTTTTCCTATTGAAGGAAAACAATACTGGTATTTAAATAGTTAATGTCTTTTTTTTTGACTCTTTCTAGCAAAAGATACTTGTTTCTTTCTCTTATAAACCTTTATTTTACAGTTAGAACAGGAATGGTCATGGAAAGCCTTCAAAATCTGGCCTGTAGAATTAGATTTGCATTGAATGATGGTTTTCAAGGTGTTTCACCTGCTTTAACTCCTTTGATTTTTGGTGTATGACATTTTGATTAAAACTGTGCATCTGATGAGGCATACTTGAGACCTGGAATGAAAATATGATTAGAAGAGTCTTGTCACTGATACAGCTGAAGTACTTTGGATAGATCTTACACTCATTTTCTTTATCATATGGTCTAATCTTTAGAGCAGAATGAAGAATCTTTACAGATTCTTTTCAGGAAAAGGCATTTCTTCAGATGCTTTAATGGTCTTAAACTTTTGATCCTTCCTGTTGCTTTTTTAACTTGCTTTCTGCACAACTCCCTTGAACTGCAGTTCTCAACCTGGAGGTAGTGATTCTACTGAGGACTCCTTAATGCTGCATAGAGCAGGAAAATTACTTCAGATGTTTGTCAGTGCATTCCTGTACAATAAGCCATTAATTTCAAACGTTTAGGATGATAAATTGTTGGAACACCTATTTAGCCTTTAACCTACAGTGTTTTCTGGATCTACTTTCATGGAATTTCTTCCTGAGCAATACCTTACTGCAATGCTTTTCAACTAAATATAGGAGTAGGTAATGATACTGATTCTCACCTTTGTACTGTGAAAGCTTGAAATGCTGTCACCCATTATTGGTCATAGCCTTTGGGAGAGGAAGGCAGTAGTAAGCCACAGCAGAGCTAGATGGCTTCTCTGATCATTTGAGAGGAAAAACCTTTCTGGCCACTTTGTACAGATGAACTCACCTACTGAAGGATTTTCTCTGTTCTATTATGCAAAAAGGTAAACCCAGATCTACATGTAATTATTTTGTGTCATCCAGGAGGTAAAAGCCATTAGATTCTTAATATTCTAGTGAGCAGCAGAGTTGGAGCCCTACTTTGTTTTCCTTTTCTAATGTAAATCCCCTGCTGTATTCAAAGGAGTAAGTTTTAATAAACCCCTTCATTTAAAAATCACACACTGATCACTTACTCTGGACATAGTGTTCATTTGCCAAATGAGTTTGAATTCTGTCGTGGCTGAGCAGACTTGCTTAATAGAAATCAGAGCTTTCTCTTGTGAAAGAACATTTTGCATGACACCAGAGTAGAACCATTGAGACCTCAGAGGAGATGGCCTGTAAGGTTGTTCCAGAGATGAGTATTATGTTCATTTCACAGAACAAGAAGCTATTGGAAAGAGATGAATTGACTTGCTGGAAGGTGATGCAGTAAATCAGTATGCAGATAGAAAGGTTCCAATACTTGAGTTATTTTTTCTTGACAGATATAATCACCACAGAGACTCAACACCTGGATTCAGCTCATCTCTTTCTATTACTTGTCTTTAGTAGGTGATGATGCAACTCAGATCTTGTGGAGCCCTGAACAGTGTAAGAAGCTTTTAGATCCTATGCCAGAATCACTGACTTCTTCTCCCTATTTCCATTTGGAGACTGGCCCTCTGCCTGTCATGGAGCTTGAGAAAGATGTTGAGCTAGGTGAGTATGGCAGAACCACAGTGCAGGGGATCTATTTGTGTTCTGCTTGCTTTGAAATATACTTCATGTCACCCTCACTCATTTTATGTTGTGTAGATGGGGAATAACTTTAGCATCCTGGGTACGTGTGTCTGCTGTGACAGCTCATGAATGTAAACTTTCGTAACAGGGAATGACACATACTGCATCAAGTGGGATTATTGGACCAAGGAAGAAAACAAGATGTTTTTTGCCATTCCAGCTAACATTCCCCAGTTGGATGCAAAGGGATTTGCAATAAAGGTAACACATGATGGTGTTATATAAGGAGTGTGAAATGTTAAAACCTCTTCAGTCAATAGAAAGTGAAATGTAGTAGGTTTTGTCTTAATTTCTGAATTCCATGCATGAAACTTGTTACTTCAAGTCCTCTTTCTCATTGTTTGTATAGATTAAAAAATTCTGACTGTGGAAAATGTCATCTTTAGTAAAGTGAGGAGGGAAAAAAAGAAGAATATGAAGATGAGCAATTTTCACTTTATTCCAAAACCAAATGTTCTTCTTCTGTGCCTTCTTCTAGGTGCATTCTCAGCCCATACCTTGGGATTTTTATATCACCCTTCAGTTACAGGAGCGTTTGAATGCTGACTTTGACCAGAACTTCAGTGAGAACTGCTGCTGTTACCTGTTCCAGGATGGCTGTGCTGTTTTGCACAGGGATATCAATCGCTTCACACTTGGGGTTAGTACAGTCAAAGAAAGTGCAGCTGTAGATGATGTGAACTTTTGCATAGGTGCCATTAGTGAGTTGTTTGTCATTATGCTTATTGCTGAAGATGGGCTTAATCCTGTAATCTAGATCTTTTGGCTTGTGCTTTATCTATATACATGTTAGGAGTGTCCCTTATAGCCTTAGTTGGAGCTGGCTTCACATTCATGGATCCTGTGCTTCAGAGACAAACCTGAACCAATTTTTCACATTTTCTTTATTCATGAGTGATAAACAACCTGAGCCAAGAACCATGTTATTCCACAACAGTGGTTGCACCTAAAACTCTTGTTTAACTTGACATTTTTCAGTGACTTACCATAGTCTGCTATAGTAAGGTCGTAGTGCCTTGCTGAAGGGTTTATATTTTAAATAAAGCAAGGATATTTTGAGTTGTTGCATATAAGTAGGATACAAATTAAATAGTGATTTCAGTCTCCTCTTGATCTTTTGTCTACTTGTGAATAATAGTGTCTCCTAAGAGCCCATTCTGCTTCTAATTCTGGCTAGGCTGATCATAGGCAAAATCTGATTATATTGAATTCAGGGTAGGACTGTTATCTCTGTACAGATGAGTAAGAGGGAAAAAGGTGAGCTATAAATATTTCATCTAAGGCATAATAGATACATGTTTATTCCTTCCTTTCAGGATGTTATTCGTGGCTCTAAGACCATCACAGAGGAAGTTATCCTACTGGTTGTTTATAATCTTCTTGGTGTGGTAGAGAAGCTCCACAGCGCAGAGATTGTCCATGGAGATCTGAATCCAGATGTGTTCTTTCTGGGAGACAGGTTTGTCTCTTTGGATGAATGTGGGAGGAGATATAATACTTTTGGTACTTACTGCTCTTGTGCTTCTGTAACTTCCCCTCTTTAGCTGGGGAACTGGAATTGCAATCCAGGGGTTTTTAGGCTGCAGTGTGTCCTGAAGAAAGGTTAATTCCTAAGCAAAGTGTTTTCACTTTCTTGTTTATTTCTGTGGAAATAGTACACAGTGATGTTGGAAAACTTACACTAAGAAAATGGTTTTGCTATTGCCTGTGTTCTCAAGGCTCTACTTTAGCAATGTACTGGATGTTGGTAAATAACTTCCCTTCTGGGTTTATGTAGCTGAAACCCAGGAGACTAGAAGATAAAAGGCAGGTGGGACTGGAATATCCAGGCACTCCCTGCAGCAGATTGCTCACCCTCCACTACAGTACAGCTTGTAATGTGATGCACAGACCTAGCTTTCTTCTCCAATCAATTTCCCATAGTATGTTACAAAGTCACATATCCCTTGGAATGTCATCTGTGAACTTAAGTGTGGGAAGACAGGAACTTTTAATGTCTAATGATTCAGATAGAATTCCATTAGAAGAAATTAATTGTTCTTAGTCTTCACTGATAGATTAAAAATAGCTATTAACTTGAAATTAGTCATCTAACATGTATAGCCAATATGTTCTACTTATAATGTATTTATATAATTTATTATATATATCAAATATATATACTATATATAATTAATTTATAAATTACACACATGTATTACTGAAGTTCTAATACTTTCTTCCCACCCAATGGACTGCCTTGCACACACCTCAGGGTCCTCTTTTTGGAAGTCGCTGATCTCACAGTGGCTGATGGGCTTGGATACTTCCTGCTGGATTTCTCTGTGGTGAATACAAACCAAATTAAACTGCAAAAAGGGAGGATAAATGCATAAACTATCCTGGGACAAGTGCATAGTGTAAGTGCAGTGCACTGTCATCATCCAGATCATACAGTACCATACAGATACTCCTCACTGCCCTTTCTGTTTGTCCTTAAAGTGGGGACTAAGGAAGGTTTATAAGAGTATTCTGAAGCTTAATTCTTTCTTGTATAAGTATTCTGAGTTCTTGAAGAAGAGGGAGAGATGCTTAAAGGTATGCTATTCTGTTCTACGAACTAAGTTTTGGATAACTGACATATCAAAATAGCATCATCCTTAACGTTTTAATGTTTCCCCATTACTTATTCTGGAGATACTGGTATGATCTCTAAGCTTCAGGCTGCCACCTGGTTCTTCCCCATCCAGGGGTAGTCCCTTCAGCAGTAGTTCTTAAGCTAACCATCAGAGGGGAGCATTGACATGGCTAAACCTCACCTGCACTACACTCACATTTAATTTCATAAACTTTGTTGGGTTGTCTCATGCTTCATTTGCTCCCTCTGCTCAGGATCTGTGATCCATTTGCTAATGAAGAGATGATGAGAGCCCTGAAGATAGTGGATTTCTCTCACAGTCTGGATTTGAGATTGCAGTCTCGAGTAAGCTTGCCCAACAGCTTTCCCATATCACAGACTCCTCATGGAC